>CAVMBJ020000130.1:0-26910 GCA_963675895.2 Styela plicata
GCTGCAGAATGACGACGAGTAAATTAGTTTCTTAGTCGGGAATCCCAGCCATTTTATTGATGACGTCATATACGAATGGAAAATCATCCAGTAAAAAAGTTTTAAATCTTTATGACGAAACAATGTGAATAAAAAACATTATCATCGTCAGTCGCGAACTGAAGACGAGCGTGTTATGGTTGGAACAGGATGAAGATCCAGGACTAGGTGCCCGACCAGCTCAATCGGTAAAGCGTCGGGAAAGCGCTTCGAGCTAAGCAGGTTCGAATCCCGTGAGGGGTGATGATTATATGCGAGAGGTCTGCTGGGAACCTCGACGGTTCACATAGGCGCTGCTTACGGCTTCCTCCACCAACCAGGTCCATACAGAGGAAGAAATATGATAATCCCAAAACTTTCACCTCGGATTCGGAACTGGAGGTAAGCAAACGAGTGTTACTTTCTTTGAAACTTATTGCATGGCACGTTTTTGAACTTTATTTCTGGTTTTGTTTGCTTTCCCGATAACTGTGTAATGTGATTGACATCTTCATTGGTATCGCCTTTTATGTAGACAGAGGTCTCGATATAAATTATGTCTAACTGGTCGTGGTTCGCCATATGAGTAAGCTGTATTCTCGACTTTCCTCTCCTGCAGGATCAAAATGATATCCTACCTACCTAAAAACGTATAAATTCGATTAAACCTTATTTTTTCTGGGATTTTTTATAACGCCGGTAAGGATAATTGACCGATAGTTATCTAGGTTCTCCGACTAAAAAACAAAGAAATAGTAAATGGTTTTGTGAAATTGGGATCAAACTTCTGACTGGGGTGACCAAGCTTCCCGGCTTTCTTCTTTCGCATGAATTCCAACCCATATCGAAACTCCAGCATCATCCTCTGCAGGATGAAAGCAAAATCTTATCCGAACCCCATAGCTCGCCAGAGAAAACTTTTCAACGTGAAAAATCTGCATTTATTACTGCAGCATAATGGTAGATATCAGTGGCACTTGCCCGGGGTATGGAACTCTACTGGGGACACATATTTTTCCGGCTACTTCATATGGAATTTAATTTAACGAAATTGGAATTCTTAATTCGGAAAATGATGAATTTCCGTGCCTGTGCTAACTTTATGACGTTATATAAATTTAGAGAGCAAAAATCTGAAACATGGAAATTTCTGTCCCAAGGAAGCAGATGGGATAATTCAAAATACTTCACTATTCCGAAATTAATCCAGGGTAGTAAAATCTAATCCATAAGCCTATTCCTAAATACCATCACTCAATCTCGTGCCAAAACACCAAACAGGTCATTCAAAAACATTCGACAATTTTCAAATCGGATATTTTTATAGAGTTTATGTCGGCATCGCAGGTTGGTTGAAGATCTCGGGTTAGAGTCCCGGCAAATCTGACCTGTTGACCACAGAATAATGAAGGTAGGCTCGGCTAAAACGAAATTTCACCTTGTTCTTCCCACTATAACTAACCCTGTTCCCATCAGTGTATGCTCGCATAGGACTTGCTCTGGGTGATTTACACAGATGTCCTGGGTGACAGTATGACTGAACACGTTCAATAATTATATATGGAAATGCAATAAAGGAAACCACCAGCAAAAGTATAAAACTATAATATACTATACTATAATATACTATAAACTATAATATATAATAATTTACTATAAACTTGCTACAAACAAAATCTGCAAATTACGAAACAAAATTAAACACACACATTTACATAGGATAAAAAAGTTATTTTTCTACTCCGATGAGTTTGAACATATTTTGTCAAGTATGAATCGTGAGGATGAGGAGTTTCAAGATAAAATTTCTTATCAGTTGAAGGCTGCATTAGTTACTGGGACGTCTTGGCGCATTGAAGGATTTTGTCACTCTGTAGAGAAACCTCTCTGTGTAGAACCAGTTGTTGTATTATGGAGTGTCAAATATATTTGACTTATACCAGTGTTAGGGAGACTCGAGTAAATGACCTTTTTAAATGACTTGACTCGAGTCGCCTTGGCTAAATAACTAAACGCGCACTCGATTTGACAAAACGCAGATACGACTAGACTCAGGACCTAATGAAAAAATTAGCCAGAGTCTGCAATCACCTTTTGAAAAATCAGGTTGTTTATGTGTTTCACCCTGCACAATGCCCTATAACCAAGGCCACTTGTTGATGGACAGGTTAGCGTTGTTTTTTTCGCCAATAGAATGAGAAATATATGAATTTTTCGACCAAGTGCTAATGAACAAGCCCAAAATTAAACAGCTTTTGATTTCAGGATGGAGCCAAATCATTTTTGTTAATCGAATACTAGTTCTATAATAAACAAACAAAGACATCTTACAAGAAATTGAATGAAAATTCATCTTGAATTTCTGAAAATATACACATACTTGATTTACGTGTGAGCGCGATGGCCTAATGGTATCGTGTTGCCGTCGCAGGTTTTAGTCCCAAGCCGCGTTGCCACGATGCTCACAATAACAATAATGATACGCGTTTCATGCACCCGAAAATGATTTCCCTAAAATAATTTTTGACCCTTTTTTCGGGCTGTAATCGTGCTATGAGCCAGGCAATATTTATATTTTTTCAACCATGAGCCGCCGATATATCTAGCCTCCGTGGTGTTGTTGTCTATATGTGGTCCATGCTCGTTGTTTATTTATTTGGCTTCGTGTCATTCAGTGTACATATTTTCTGTCGTTTATTATGTTGCCATACCCCCCCCCCCCCCCCCCCCCCCCCCCCCCCCCCCCCCCCCCCCCCCCCCCCCGTTAATTTGTTCGGGTAATTTTGTTAATATTTTCACACATATCCCACCCATGTGTTACTGATAGATCCCGTCACCAAGTTGTGGTTCTGTTTGTGGAACATGCTCGCGTTTTGACTCTGTGGTTCGGCAACAATATATTTCTGTTGTTTATTTATGTTCATATGAGGCCATTGTTACCGGTGTTTGCATGTGCAATTTTTACGAACTATTCTTTGTCCGTCGTTTTATTTTTCGTGTAGCCAAGTGTCTTCGCGCGCACTTTGTGTGTGTTTCTTCAAACTTCATTCCATGTTTTATCCCATTCACCTGATGAAATAAATCAATCTAACGATGCGAAATATATTGTATCAGTTATTGATAATTAAAATGATTAAAAAAATATATTAAGATTTTAGCAATCAATAATTTAATAAGCACAGTTCTAATGTAATTGCATAATCAAGCTAAATTAAGACAAAGTACAGGGTTTAAATAAGTGGTCTCACCACCCAGGGCAGATATCACTCACTGCATATTACCATGGTGGTTTTGTTCCATATGGGATGTTTTTGCTTGGAGGAGAGTTCCTGACATTTTATCTTGAATTAGTTCTTTGACATTTGAGTGACCTTTAGTTGTCTCCATTTAAGCACTGCTCCTGCCTTGCTCGGAGTGAATTTATATGAAAATACGAGGTATAATTGAAAGCGTCACATAGTAGCACAGAAATATTTATCACCCAACAATGGGTGGAACTCAATTGAAGTGAGGGCAGACCAACAGAATGACAGCTACTCTGCTGTTCAGACACCGAAAGAAAATGAGTTTTATCAAAAGAAAATTTAGCAAATGTGCATATTCCATTATCTATCTGTGACTAGAAGATTGAAATGTCTCTTTATCCGTGTCTGGTTGTAGCCAAACTATATAAAATAGTCAAAAATATCAATACTGCTATGAAATAGCAGTATTGATGATCGTGAAGATATTTTTCTGTTCATCCAAGGAAAATGACATTCGGACACCGGAGGGAAACCAAGATTCTGCTACGTTGAGTGGCAGTTTCAATAAGTTATATATTTTCAATTCACAAATATCTTTGCGAGTGAACACTACTTACGGCCCAAGTTACCGAGATCTCAGAATATATTTATATGGTTTGATAAAGCATGTTTGGGATTTTCGAACAAAAGCTACATAGGAATAAATATAAACAAATTTTAACAAAGTTTTAAATTAATTGCATAAAACTTATATATATATATACACACAAGGTATAATTGCCAGTGCCAGACAAAGAATTCCTACATTGTGCTGTGTTATTGATTGGTAGTATGCTATTAATTTCCACATAAAGTAACGACTATATAATGTCAATAATTAGAAGATTATATAAACATCCATATTGTTAATAGGCATAGTGGGTGGGTCATCGAGGCCACTGACCCATTCCAGGGTTTCAAATAATAGTTAACAAGGTATAATCAATTTGTAGAAACAGCAAAAAAAAGCAGTAAGGGTTTATAATTCGACAATTTGAGAAAAAACTTTTTTATTGAAGTTAGTTCTCAGGAAGGCCAGAAGCAATGCCCTTCGTAAGTGAAACGAACTATTTGTCCCTTTCATGCCAAAGAGCTGATGTAACGCTTGAGTGTTGTAAGAGGTGACTAAGAGGAAACAAAATAGTTTTACCATTGCCCAGGTCAGATAGCACACACTGCATTAAAGTTAGAATTGTGGTTTAGCGCTCTTGGTAGTTTTAAGCTGAGGGGGCAGTTGCTGGTCGTTTGTTGGTTTCATTTAGGCACAGCTTTTGGCCATGCTTGAGAGCGCTTGATCAATAAAGAATAAAATGCCCAACGAATAATGGATGTAAATAATTGTATGCGATACTGCAATAAAAAAAGTAAAAAACGAACATTTATTGAATAAAAACATACATTGAATGGTAAAATATTAAAGTGAATAAAACAGACATACGAGTCAATACCATATTTAATTATTATTTTATGATAAAATCCTAAATTAAAATAAAAGTAGTTTCAATTGCATAGACAAGCTAAATTGAGATGAGGTATGATTGCCAGACAAAAAAATCTACAGTTTGCACCATGGTAATACTTGATAATGGTTAATTAATAATAATATTTTTTTTTCGCAGAGGCAGATTTTTTCGGAATGTGATCGTTCAATAGTTGTTTCCATTTAGGATCTGCTTCTGGCCTTGTACATAGCGAATTTCAATAAAAATAAAAACAGCGGAAGAGGCAGCAGCAGCACAAAGCCGCTTAAATTCACTCTAAGCAATGCCCACTCAATGGACAAGAATTATTACAAAAATAGAAAGAGGCAACTAAAAGAAACAATAGAAAAGGTGGATGGTTCTACCATCACTCAGTTCAGATACCACCTACTGCACTGAAGTTGCACTAAATTGCTAGTACCATACATGGTTGTTAGTTTAGTGATAATTTTTTACTCTATGAAGCAAATATTTATTGGATTAAATTACAGAAGAAATAGCACAATTTTAAAAGATTGAAGGAAATATCAAAGTTACCGTGCAAAGCATATCGCCTCTACAAGTTTGTTGATATCGGGTTTTAAATAATGCAGGTAAAGAGTAAGATAGTTGTAGTGAAAAAAAGACTTTGCTGTTTATATGGAATTAGTGGTTCGATTCGATTCAACAAAATTATTCGGATCAAATAACAATACCCTGATAGTCTAATCAGAAAAATTTCATATAACATGTTTTGTCAAGCATGATGGATCGTGCAGTCTTGGTTCATCTGTGGCACATGCTTGGCACAAGTCAAACATCGACTTTTCAATTGACCTTAAAGAAATGAATCAACTTATATTACAAAACCTACTAATATGAACACAACTGCACTTTGAGTGGGAAACGTCAAAAAACCGAAATGATCCTCAGAACTGCAAATTGCAGTGCGTGGTATGTAGGGCTGGGCAATTCGATGATTCGAATTACAGATTATTTGATTCTATCGTGAATCGTTCATAGCAACAAAAACTTGCTAAATAAAGTGGAATTTTTCAGCTTGAACGAAAAATGCAGTCGATTTTGGTCAAATTCGACCAAAATCAATTGCATTTTGCAATTAAAAATTTAAAATTTTCGCTCGTAGACGTGGAGCGTAATTGAAATATATTACTTTCAAATCTGTTTACACTAATATTTTCAAGTTGTAATTATATATTTCCTAATTATCATGTTGAAGACAATAATAGTGATGGTAAAAACTGAATTGGAATTAGTGATTTGATCAGATTTGAAAAAAATTATTCGAATCAGATTCCAATTCCAAAGAATTCAGTTTTGCCTAGCCCTAGTGGTACGTGCCCTGGTAAAGTATCTACCAAACTTGTTGGAGAAATTCACATAATGTCTTTAAATGGAAATACAGGCTATATATATATATATATATATCAGAAGTAAATTACGTTCCAAAATACGAAATGTATTTCATACAATCATTGATAATGATGAACTACGAATGAATATGCCTTAGTAAGCGTTGATGAGTTGTTAAAACTGCAGGCCATGTTTGACATATAAAATAATAATAGATAACTGTAATTTGTGCTCAAAAAATCTATAGAAGATTTTGGTTTGAAGAATTCAAGTAGAAAATGGGCTGGGAAGATGTGTTAGGTGAAAGTATTTCTTAAAATTCACATTTAAACAAAGTCAGAAGCAGCGACTAAAAGAAACTAGCTGGCGTCCACTGATATGATAAATAACTGCAGCATAATATATGGAACCAGCATCTGCACCCCTAGCATGAAAATCTCATGCCGAACTGAACTGCTCCAGTTGGGTGCAGTGAGTGAGTGGAGAAGGAAAAATTTTGAATGGACAAATAATATACGAATTTTAGGCAATCGTTGTACACTGCAAATTCCACTTCAAGTGTCTAAGAAATTGTGCATAAAATAGACTGGATATTGCAGAAAAAATGTCGATGTAAATTCAGGTCTTTCTAATTCACTCAAAGGAATGAATCAACAGTCGCTTATTTGAAAAGATCAACTAAAATGTAGTGACACCAACGACACTTTAGGCGGAAACTTCAAAAACCAAATTGAACTTCAATCGATGAGTGTTTTGTGTGCTGGGCTATGGTAAAACCATCAACCACTTTTTGTTTAAAAACTCCCACTGTATTTAAATGCAATGGGGGTTAGAAAAAAGTCATTTGAAAATTATGTTTGAAAATACAGAATGAATTTTTATACAATCATATATAACAGTGAACTACCGTACGTAAATATTCTGGATATTTTAAAATATTAATTGTTTTAATTATGGTCCCAAAAGTCCTAATGCAGCAAAGAGAGACTTGAGGGGAATGTCTGGTCTGGAGGAGAGAGGGGGCACTAAAACATTCAAATTCTCATTGATATTTTCACTGATTCCATGTTTTTTCTGAAAAAATTACATTTTCTATGCTGCACAGTTTGCATAGAACATTATTTTACTGCTCAGAGTATAAAATAGTAATAGGTAACTGTAATTTGTGCTCAAACAATCTATACGAGATTTTGTTTTGAAGAATTCAACTAGAAAATGGGATGGAAAGATGTGTTAGGTGAAAGTATTATCTTAAAATTCACATTTAAACAAAGTTAGAAGCAACAACTAAAAGGAACTAACCAACGTCCACTGATATGATAAAGAACTGTAGCATAGTGTGAAAATCCCTTGCAGAACTGAACTGCTCCAGTTGGGTTCAGTGAGTGAGTGGAGGAAAAACTTTAAATGGACAAATGTTCAAATTGTAGACAATTATTGTACAGTGCAAATCCCATGTCATCATTTCTGTCTAAAACAATTAAATTCGCAATCCAGTGTTGCTTAACTTGCTGGTCCCCACAATGACATAATTAGACCTGTGCTACAAAATACAGCACAATCATGATTTCACACTGAAAATTGTTGTAGTGATGAAGAACACAACCATAGTCTTGTATTGATTTACAATGTCATCATTCTTATCCCCTTCGCCCTCAATGCTTTACGAACTCTACCAACATGGCCGGGAACGACCCTCTCATTCCTGTGAAAATAATAAGTAATAAATGATTCACTCTTTGAAGGTCAAAATCAACATTCACATGGAAGCAACTAATATCCTACAATATGACAGAGAGCTACAAAAAAAATTGGCAATTGCACCCTGAGCAGAAACATTTCATACAGACTCAGTAGAGTGCACCAAGATTGAGACAGTGATGGGCTACAATTTTGTATTGTTTATGACAATGTGGAATTTTGCTGCAGAATGAATGGGAATTGGCAGCCAATCCAACTATTCTACTTAATAGTTTTTAAGTTACGCAGCCAAGGAGGATTGGGTGATCAACCACCCCCCATTTTAAACGGATCAACCTAGTTCAACAGTGCCATCTTTGCATCACACTCTTATTTTATTTATCATCTTTTCTTTTTTTGGAAATTCATGCTTGTGAGAGAACAACTCCCTTCCACCATAGTTTAAACTACCAGTACTCACATATTAGTCGTATGTGGGATGTCTGTATTCCATATGATCCGACCTCGACCAGGGCTGAATACTTGGATCTCGAAAAGTAATCCTGCATCGAATGCTTTCTTAAGCATGTCATATGTAGAAATTCCAATGAATAGCCATTCCAACCGTACAGGAAAATATTCAGTAAATTCTGCTGCTTCATACGAGACACCCTGGAAGAAAAATATTAATAATTCATTCATTTTTAAATATGCACGGGCCACTGATAATATATTATACTTCAGAATAGAAAGTGAACACAGGCACAGACCAGAGATAATATTACATAATTTATAAAGCTTTAGTGATATTTAATCAATGGCCAAGTATGGGGAGTAGATAAAGCAGTGGTTAAATTTACAGAAAGACTGTTCATATTATTCTGGTAAATGATACACAGAAATATCAGAATTCCAGCATCATTCTTGCGTAAGAATCCTGATTTCAGGGTAACATAATATTTTTGTTCTTCGCTTGTGTGGAATGTACATTATTTTCTTCAGATGGATGAAAAAGTCTCAAAACCATCAACACTGCTTTTTCATAGCAGTATTGATGATTTCGAGCCTTTTTCTATAGTTTGATCACTTAAAAGGAGATACTATATCTTTCTAGTAAGATATATATATCACGAAATATTGCCAGTTTGCTGAATTCTTTTCTGATTGAACCTATTTTCTCTGGGTGTCTGAATATCAGAGTAATTGAGAGCCTGCTGGATCCCAGTAAATATAAAATTTATCATTCAACCAACTAAACCTACCATCAGCTTCCCAGAAGGAAATGAGTAGGTGATGGCATAAGTAGTAGACCATTCTTCATATCCCAGTGGTGATTCAGCATATGTTCTCTGTGACATCTCCCCATCAGATGGTTGTTGTTCGATGATCCATGAATAAGAAGATGTCAGTTCTGAATCTGGATAAAATCAATGTAATCAATTTTAATTATATACTTGTCTACTTTGACTATTTTTCCTGGTATTTTGGGTAAAAATATTTTTGTATCGTCAACAACATTGGCCAAGCATGGAAGCACGGTAACAGAATATTGTTTTACTTGAGTTGTCTGAAACGTCGTGTCATTTTCTTCGGATAAAATACTATGGTAGCTACCAAACTGTAAAAAAAGCTTCAAAATCACCAACACTTTCATTTCATAGCAGCGGGATGACAGAATCTTGTTTTTCCTTATTCACTTCATTTTCTTCGGATGGCAAAAAAGCTCGAAAACTGCTATTTTCAGCAGTATTGATGATTTTGAAACTTTTTGTACAGTTTGGTGGCTACCAGGCACTATAAAAGAGATACGTTAACTTCTAACAAGAAATATATCATAAACATTGCCAAATTGCAAAAATTTTCTTCTGATGAGAATCATTTTCTTCAGGTGTCGGAGCAGCAAAGTAGCGGAAATTCTGCCAATCTACAAAGCAGTAATGATGATCTAGAAAACACTTTATTTTTTTCCTGGTATTTCAAGTAAAATTATGTTCATATCATCAACATTGGCCAAGCGTGGGAGCACGATGACAAAATATTGTTTTCTTGAGGTGTCTAAAACATTCATGTCATTTTCTTCGGATGGAAAAGAAATCTTCGAACCACCAACACATATATTTCACAGCATGATTATCTACACCCGCATTGTGGTATTTGGTTGCTTCCAAATGCTCAAAATCTGACATTTTAATCTTCTAGAAGGTAATTTGTCGTGGAAAGATGCCTTTTTGAATTTTCCTTCTGATGGGAACTACTTTCTTTGGGCATCTGAATAGCTGAGCAGCTGACATTCTGTCAGTTTGCACAGGAGGTAGATGAATTGCCATTAACAGGCTTGGATTACTCCGAGTTCATAATAATAAAACAGAACTTGAAGAACCTGCAGTTCTGAGATTAATGTTTCATCATCACCATACCAATATCAAGTCACGAGCTGACCACATGCTTTCTGCACCCCTGGTCAAGGTATGAGACCACATAGTATAAAACAGTTTTAAAATTTCAGTCTAATTTAGAAAGTTTCATGAAATAGAATCACACAATTTTCTACACCAAGTTCCTCCTCTCTATCAAGTAATGATCGTGAAGACTCTGGTCAAACTGTTATGATCCAGAGTTTATTTATTTTACTCGGATAACTTGTGTTGAGTTACGTCATCGCAAAATTGCGTGAGATAGGAGATATATTGTTATTAGATCGAACGACTTGAAAAGTTGATGCCAGGAAGCATCTTCAATAAACTAACAAATTACTTTTACCTGTTTTTCTCTTCAACTCTTCTTCATATTTTTCTCTTATTTTCTGCTTTTCTTCTTGAGTTTTCATTTCCATTTCCCTCATTTTTTCTTCAAATTCCCTCCTCATTTTCTCTTCAACTTCATTCCGCATTTTCTTGTATTCATCTTGTTTCTCAAGTTCCTTGTCCACGGGGGCTGGTGTTGCACCTGGTACAAAAGTAAAAAAAATTATTTATCAGAATACAAGATGTTTTTTACCCTATTTATGCCTTTATATCAGGTATGAACCAAGTCTATAAAGACTCTGACTCTGTCGAATCCGAGTATTACTGTTGGACTCGAGTATGCCGAGTATCAATATAATATTACGTCAGAGTAAAATCACCCGTTTCTCGTTTGATCATTCTCTGACTTTTCTAAATCAGGATAAATGTGTTGGATTTCATTTGTATTACCTCATTTGGTTGGTATTAAATGCAGCAGAAAGTGCCTATTTCACTCCCTGTCCCAAATTTTTTTATACAAAAGAAACCTTCATGTCGCGTATAAATGCAAAAGTTTGCAATGACAAATTGTGACAAATATTTGAATTTAATATACAGTGTTCAAGCATGGACCTAATTATATTTTATAAAAAGTAATGATAAAATTGGGCGTTAGTCTACTCAACATTTCAAATAAAACACATATTCACTTGTCAAGATCTCAATTAAATTTAGCAATAGTCAAACACACGTTTTGCTAGTGCACTGCATGTTTCGCCATTACCTCTTCCGTACACGACACGTTTTGTTTACTCATACAGGATATAACATCTCAGGGGGTCAAAAACGTATCTGAGACATTACATCTGAAGTTTGTTAGATTTTGGCTGCGAGGTAGTTGGTACTCTGTGTGAGGTGGACTCGACACCAAGTCAGAGTCCAAAAATAGGTCGGATTGGACCAGAGTCCGAATCTGAGTAAGTTAAATGCAATTCCAATATGTTCATGACTACAAACCTATCGTTTGCAATTTTAAGCATCTGATACACTAGGAAATGCAGGTTAATTTACCTATTTTTTATTATTCCACTTGCTACTTTGAAACCAAAATATTTCAAAAAGCTCACGGTTTACGAACAAACGGTTTTCGGTTGGGAGACTAGAATGTTATGACTATCAAAAGCAGTCCAGAAAAAAACTAACTAAAAATGACATTTTTATATTTTAGAAAAGGATTTGTCATGAAATGCTGCCTTTTTGAATTTTCTTCTGATGGAAAGCACTTAATTTGGGCATCTGAATAGCAGAGTATCTGACATTCTGTCAGTTTGCACAGGAGGTAGATAAATTGCCATTAACAGGCTTGGATTGTTCTGAATTCATAATTACGAATGAGAAGTTTTTGCTTGAATCCGCAGTTTGAAATTAATGTTTCATCAGCGGGCCCACCAATATCAACTATGATGGTTGGCTGTTCACATGCTCCTTGCAGCTCTGGTCAAGGTATAATAGCACATAGCATTAAACACTTTTCAACATTCAGTAAAATTTCATTGCGAAGACACAAACCATCATTTTCTACAATTTACCAAGCCGAAACGAATTCTCTCCATCAAGCAATGGGGAGTGAGCATTCTTCTTGGGAAGCTTGAGACGAAGTGTTTTTTGTTTCAATCGTGAAGGTTCTGGCCAAACTCTTAATCTCCTGAGTCAAGTTATTTTACTAAGATAACTTGTGCTAGTCAAGTTATCCCAAAATGCGTGAGATAGGAGATATATTGTTATTAGGTCGAACGACTTGAAAAGTTGATGTCGGGAAGCAACTAACAGTCATCTTCAATGAACTAAGAAATTATTTTTACCTGTTTTTTTCTCTTCAACTCTTCATATTTTTCTGTTATTTTCCGTTTTTCTTCTTCAGTTTTCATTTCCATTTTCCTCATTTTTTCTTCGAATTCCCTCCTCATTTTCTCTTCAATTTCACTCTGCATCTTCTTGTATTCGTCTTGTTTCTCAAGTTCCTTGTCCTTGGGGGCTGGTGCTGCACCTGGTACAAAAGTAAAGAAAATTATTCATCAGAAAAGTAAACATAGCATCGGAACCACTTGTGCAATAGAATGATTGAACCGATTATATTGATGTTTACATATTGTATTTTTGCAACTTTGGTGAGAAAAACTAAAGATTTTACAACTAAAATACAAGATGTTATAATTTTTTACTCCTTTTATGCTTAATATTAGGGATGGACACAGTCCAAAAACAATTGCTATTAACCTATTATATACATTATAGGAAAACTGCCACTCGAACGGCTGGGTAAAATCACCCGTTTCTCGTCTTTCCTTATTCTCTAGACTTTTCTGAGTCAGGATAAAAGTGTTGGATTTCATGCGTTCAAACCCTTGTGATATCACCTGTTATCTGACTTGGCAAACTGACTGATTGGCCAATCAGCACTGAACCTTATACGGCTGCAGCAAATTCAAGTTCAGAGTGGGACAAATTGAAAATGACAAAAATTGAGTCTTTTTATTATTGATGAATGTAAATATCTTCTAATTTTTGAGAAAAACGCCACAATGGCAACTTGATTGAAGCTCCATGAAAGCCAAACTCAGATAATTTGAGCTGAGTCAATACATTGTAATTGAGTGAGATAGAAGATATACTGTTATTGGGTCGAACAACTTGAAAAATTTGATGTTGGAAAGGAAATTAAAGATTCATCTTCAATAAACACCAAATTTATCTCTACCTGTTCTTCTGTTCAACTCCTCTTCATATTTTTTGGGTATTTTCTGTTTTTCCTGTTCAGTTTGGATGCCCCTCATTTTTTTTCTTCAAATTCCCTCCTCCCTTTCTCTTCAATTTCACTCTGCATTTTTCTTGTATTCATCGTTTTTCTTGCGTTCCTTTTCCATGGAGGCAGGTGCTGTACCTGGTACAACAAAGGGAAACACATTTATTTATAAAAATAGAAATGAATAACATTGGTCCATTACTAAGCAGTATAATGTTGATATAAGAGTATTTATAAGAAAAACTAAAGACTGCAGGTTTGCAAGTAAAACTAAAGATTTCACTAAAAACAAGATACAAAATACAAGGTTATAATTTTTGCTCTATTTATGCTTTGTGATAATATTTTTTTATTGGAGTGCACTCTAAACAAGGCTGGAAGCAGTGCTGAAAAGGATCAATTGAAGACCGCTTATATAAACCAAGAAGCTACATCAAAATGTAGTACCAGCAGCTACTCTTTGAGCAGAAAACATAATACACTTAATTGCTATAAAAAGTGCAGTGAGTGGTACCTGCCCTGGGCGATTGAAAAACCAACTAAGAAAGTTCAATTTTGCATCCTATGAAAATAATAACATTCTTACTTTGATCAGGAAGAGGGCAGGCAGCTTCACCACCCAACCATTTATGTTTTTTAATTTGTTCCAGACTTGGTCGCTCTTGTGGTTCAAATCTGAGCATCCAACCAACTAAATCTTTAAGATCACCTTCCAGATTGCTTAAATCACATCCTTGATTTCGTTTTATATTTCCATTCCAATCATCTGGGTCTGTGCCAAAAGCGTGAGATCCGCCAGTCCATATAAAGTTAATAACAAGTCCAGCTGAGAATATGTCAGCTTTGTTTTGATAACATATTGGTATTGTATGTTTCTGGAGCCCTCCAACCATCTGTGCCGATATGCCTACTTGATTGTTTTGTTTCAGATCGACCTTTTCGTAACTGTTTCCCTAAACCAAAGTCTATTATTTTAATATTTTCTCTGTCTTTCGACACCAATATATTGTCAGGTTTTATATCTCGATGAATGACACTGTTATTATGAATATGAGCAATGCCTTTGATGAGTTGTTTGATTTGGTTTAATTTGAGCTCTGCGCTAATCGGCTTTGCAGAATCCTTGATAAAGTCTGTCAAGTTTTGAGGACCATGTAATTCCATTGCAATGAATATATGTTTCAAAAGGACCCATTTTGTAGTTTCCACATTTAATTATGTTTATCACATTTGGATGAGGAGAAATACCGACAAGGATTTTGGCTTCTCTCTTATTTTGTTCACTGAATTCGAGAGATTTCACAGCAATTGGTTTTTTCCCATATTTACCATGAACCTGCCAAACCCTTGTATACGTTGCCATACTTTGATATTTTTCTCCTTGTAATTCATGAAAAGAGAAGGTTCCAGTTCAATTGAATCTGAAAAGTAAAGTTGTAATTGAGTCAGTGATCTGGCAAGTTCTATATCACTTAATACTGGTACTAGCATTTAACTATGCTTTTGGCATATCATAACGATACTAATCCTGTGAAAAAAAAATGCAATGAAATTCCAACTGAGCGAACCACAAGAAATAGAAGGCAAATCGAGCAACCTAATCGAAAAACTTCCGTACAGTTCGCTCCCGCTATAAAAGCAGTGAAAGGTGTCCTTACAATGGTCAATTTATCTACCTATCATTTTTTGTTCCTCCTCCTCACCTTTCCCGTCATGTCAAATATATGTTGGGACAGCCTGTACCTGTAGGGTGTTTTTGTTTATTTCTGAAGATCGACACATTCCCAGCACAAAAGACTAGATTTTAATACGTCAAAGTTGCTCGTGGATTATTCATTCTGAATAATTGAATATGTCATTCGTAACCTTGCATTAATTGACTTTTTTGGATTAAACAGGAATAACATATTTTACCAACCTCGGAAAAATTTAGCGAAATCTTCTGTTTCATCATTGTTATTTGCTGCATTCTTTGCATCTCTGTTTGAAGTTTCACCAACAGATAAACCAGGTTGATCAACTTTGATGTCAGATCCAGAAATAACATTGGCTGTATGGATAGTGTCACCTGCGAAATAAAAAGATTTATATTATTAAGCCATGAAGTTTATTCTATGTCGTGTAGATATTTTATATTCACTCATATTGCAGTGAAACCAAGACCAAATTGCACAATATTTGTTGTCAAGTTGAGTTGTTTTATGTTGTGGTATTTGTCATAAATCATGATTTCGCATGTCAATGAAACGAACATACACAAGCAGAACAAGCAGTCATTTCACCCAATAGTTACATTCTGCTTAGGGATAGAACCTCATCTTTTATCACGTGGGAATGAAAAGGTTCGATTTGTTCCACGTCATCTACCTGGGAGGTGCCATGTTCCTTAAATATGGACATTCCATCCTTCAACAACAATGCAGCACAAGTCAGGCATATTATGCACACTTTACAGTTTAATTTACTTTTAAGAAGAAAACTTAAGTATTCATGTATTGCAACGGCTACACTCACCTTGTTTATTGGTCAAATTAATTGTCGGTGCAAAAACAACTCCAACTTTTTCCATTAATGAAACCCAAACCTTGCCTCATAATCGATTGCAGACTCTCATCAGTGGAGCTTGCTTGTCGTAATTGCAATGCATTTTGAACTGTCGTTGGATCAACAGAAGTTGTGGGTTCATCTATTTCTTGTATCTTGGCAGATTCGGCCATTTTAATTTCTGACAAACACTGAACACAAGATAGAACCGGATCCCATGTATAATCTCATCAGTTATACATTACCTTTGTGATACAATTTCATAAGTACAAATAGATTAACAAAACTCTGCAATAAAGAACACTGAAGGATTATCAATACAACATCTACTTTATATAACTTTTGGATACAACAAGGAATATGTCGTCCCCCACATTAATTATTAGGTTCAACATATTCTGTAATTAATAATGGGAAAGCAGGTCGCAGCAAATAACCTCAAACTGTTCTATTCTATTAGAAACATGGAAAATGTTCTAATAATTTTGTCTTAGTTTTGCTGTGAACGATTTTGCTCTAATACAGAATAATATGTGCAGTAAACTGAGATAACACTTTTGGACCAAAGCGTTTCCACACCCATTCGAAAATTCTTGTTATCACACTCTACTCTACATAAAATACAATGTTGTTTACCTAAAATGTAAGTTATATGCTTTTCTTTTTTCCCACTCATATTTTACTTTAATTTGCTTTGTTTTAAGTATCACTATTAACATACGAAAATTATGTTAAAAAAGCGAACCCATGTATTTCATATACCTAACCTTCTGCATATGAGTACAGAGTACCGTACTGCGTAGGTACTGGGTAGCAGGATTGTGTTTTAGGCCAAATATGTCTTGTACTTGTACAGCCTGTCTCATAATCATAATATGTTTCTTATGATTGTATATTGGTGATGTATTTATTTCGAGACGAATAAACATACATACACTCAGCATCGGCTGAGCATATAAAATGTAACTATATATAAGTCTGTCTGGTGGCAACCACTCTCTATACAGTACAGAGTATATGAGGAACTCTGCTGTATGGCTATTTTTAAAACACGCGATGTCGCTAATACAGGGGCGTCAATAACTATGGCGACCCGTTACGCGAACTTTCGCGCGTTTTTTTGCTTATTTATCGCCTCCTATGTTGATGCCATAGAAATTTAGGAGTTTTGGCGAAAAATCTAATTGCAATGGTTTTGAAAATCATTGGTATTTAAAAAAAAAAATCATAAATACGCCGGAAGAATGCTAATCGGTCGGTAATGATTAAGGTTCTCCGAACACTATAGCGTATTTCTTGCGTCTTATAAAAGGGAACTAAAAAGAAGAAAAATAGAAAGATAGTTTTACAAAATTGGGACTAAACTTCTGACTGAGGTGAACAAGCCAAATTTTTTTTGGATTTATTTTTAGCATAAATTTTAAGTCTAAAGGGCGCCCGAATGGGTAAAGCGCTGGGAATACACATCTGCACATCTCTGATTGTCCTGAAGTAGTTAGGTTCGAATCCAGTGCGATGATTATTGGTATTTATGTGCGAGACGTCTCGCCGGTGTAAGGTGGCTCACGTAAGCACTGCTTACGGCTTCCTTTACCAACCAGGTCCATTTCCAGGAAATGATAAGCCAAAAACCTTTCACCACTATTTGGAACTGATATCTATCTGCAGCAGACGTCGTGGTTCGCCATATGACTAAGCTGTATACTCAGCTCTCCTCTCCCGCTGGATCAAAGTGAAATCTTATCAATATCGAACCTCCAGCTTTTATGGAAGCGAGTCTCTGGCCGTCAATAGGCAAGTTGGAATCCTGTGAGAGATGATGTACGAGAGGTCTGCTGGATGCCATAGCACTGTGGTTAACTTAATATCTTCTAACGGGTTCCTCCACCAACCAAGTCCATGCACAGGAAAAAATAAGAAATATGATAAGCCGAAATGAATCACTCGATTGGGAGCTGGTATCTGTACGAGAGGTCAGGGGTTCGCCGTATGATTGTGCTGTATTCTAGCATTTCCTCTCCCGCAGTATAAAAGTGAAATCCTAATCTATATCAAACCTCCAGCTTTTATGAAAGCTAATCCTTATCCGAACCCCATAGCTCGCCAGAGAAAGCTTTTTAATGTGAAAAATCTGCATTTATTACTCTAGCATAGTGGTAGATAACAGTGGCACTCACCCAGGTTATAGATTACTACTGGGGACGCATATTTTTTTCCAGCTACAACATATGGAATTTAATTTAACGGAATTTGAATTTTTAATTCGAAAAATGATGAATTTCCGTGCCTGTGCTTACTTTATGACGTTTTACAAGTTTAAAGAGAAAAAAACCTAAAACTGGGTAATTTCTTATCGCAAGGAAGTGGGTGGGCGATTCAAAATATCTCTTTAAACCGATATTAATGCAGGATGTGAAAATCGAATCTAAAATCCCATACCTAAATACCATCACTCAATCTCGTGCCAAAACACCAAACAGGGCCATTGAAAAATATTTGACAATTTTCTATTTTTTTTTTATCTTTCATGTTGGCACCGAAGGTTGGTTGAAGATCTCGGGTTAGAATCCCAGCAAATCTGGCCTGTGGACCACGGAATAATAGCTGTTGGCCCGGCTAAAACGAAAAACTAAGGTCTTTCCACCATAACGAACCCTGTTCGCCATCAGTGTATGCTCGCATAGGACTTGCCCTGGGTGATCTACACAGATAAGTGGCTGTAAAAATTAATTTCAAGCAAGTTAGAAATTATGGCACCTAGGAGGGAGAACAGATAGAGTGTAACACTCTACGCTTACTTCACGCAGAACTGAATCGCTACAGCACAGAGTGCAGTAAGTGGCATCTGTCCTGGGTGACAGTATAACTAAACGTGTTTAATAATTATATATAGAAATTCAATAAGGGAAAACACCAGCAAAAATAATTGCAAAAAAATTCATTTTTTCAAAACTTTTGATATTATAATATACTATATACTTGCTACAAAACAAAATCTGCAAATAACGAAACAAAAATTAAACGCACACATTTATATAGAATAAAGTAGTTATTTTTCTACTCAGATGAGTTTTGAACGTATTTTTGTCAACTATCAACTATGAATCGTGAGGATGAGGAGTTTCAAGATAAAAATTTCTTATTAGTTTAAAGGCTGCATTAGTTACTGGGACCCCTTGGTGCACTGAAGGATTTTGCCACCCTGTAATTATGAAGTGTCAAATTAAGACTGATCAGGTCGATATGATGAAGTAAGATTAAATTGCCAGCAAGCATGACACAATTTGATTGATCAATTTTTGTTGAATTTAGTGGAATGTTACAGAACATATTCTCAGGCTTGCAGATTCATTGCAATTTGTGAGTTTGTTTTTAATTTGCTCACAGGGAACGTAATATAGTAGAATGGAAGGAATATATATTGAATTACACAGGAAATAAGCAAAACGAATTCAAAGGAATCGATTTCTCAACTTTTAATCAATCAATTTCCTTCCAACCGAAAAGAATATTTCCTAATTTTTCATCATGGCTTCATAGAGTCAGTGCGGGATTCCGGAAGCCTGTAATCCTGTATTCATAGGCTTTCAGCTCCGCAGGATTACAGGTTTATCAAACCACTCTCAGACTCTAGTAAAACCGAAACTGAAATTTTAAAATATTTACTTCATGATGTAAGGCCGATTACTTAACGTTCCTTTTGCTTATTTCCTATGTAATCCAGTATGGATTTATTCTCCTTTCATATAAAACGCTTTTTATAATAGGATAAAGAAAAATAGTAATCTCGCATATTGCAACGAAATTGCAAGCCTGTATTCATTTCTCCATATTGTTCTAATGCAGCAAAAAATGTTATGAATAGTGAATAGATACAGATGTTAAAAATATTAAACAACGACTAAAAAATTTAGTAATGATTTCACTCATCAGAAATATCAAGAGATGTATTACAGGGCTGTGTGATCAGTTGTTCAACTACCCGAACTAAAAAATGAACGGGCGTTAAGTTCTTGAATAAGAATGAAGCGACACATTGATACAACAATCCAGAATCTTATTCCACATTCTCACATTAAATATTGTACATGAAAGTCTCCCGAAACAATTCGTGTGCAGAGAGCTTCATGAAAGCAGGAATTAAGGGAGATTGAAGAATCTTCATCATAAAGATATCTATAGACACAAGTTTCAAAGCCATGGACGTCAACACAATCAGAAATTCAATGATTCCAAAGTTTAGAATTTTGAGGAAAAAAACTTAAATCTGTTGGTGACGCTGTGAACTTTCACAGTGAATGGATGCGAAGAGGCAGCCAAACTAGTCAGTTAAAGATTTTGTTAGGAGGAACAGAAAGCTTATTTGAACAAAGGCCATAAAAAATTCTGTAAAATAAACAAAACTCAAAGTATTACAAATCAAAAAGTCTTCAAATCCCCTTCCGTACAATGAGCCAAACCAACAATACAAAACCTTGTATGTGAAATAGCAGACTGGCAGAATACCAGCAACACTCGAAGAAAATGGCTGCTATCAGAAGAAAATTTATCAAATGGGCTATAATTCAGGATATATCCGTGACTAAATGCCTCTTTGAGTGTCTGGTGGTAACTAAACTGTATAAAAAAAGTTCAAGATCATCAATACTGCTATGAAATAGCAGTGTTGATGGTTTTGAAGCTTTTTTGTACATTCGAAGAAGATCAATTCTCTGCCACTTTGTAAGATAATAGAACAAGTTCATCCTCTACGCTGTAAAATTAAGCATGGTGCGACGTCAAACAATTGCATAATTATGATGTAACAGTGGAAGTTTATCGTTGATCTTTCTCTGGCCATACTTTGTTCAAAAATTTCACAGTTTGTTCGTAAAGTACGAATACGAGTGCCACGTCAGCGCACACTCGTCCGAGACGGGGGTATAGTACCTTTGTAGAAGCTGGAAAAAAGAAATAGTAATGTGTGATATGGTATATGAGCTGGAAGGGATTAGAGAAGAATGAGGTATGCCCTTACTCTATATATTGTGGGCGCCATGGCCTAGTTGCTAGTTAACATGTTGGCATCGCAGGTTGAATACCTCTGGTTCGAGTCCAAACGAGTCCGGCTCTTTAATCCATGCCCACCAACAGACCCATGGTGTAATAACTTGGATAGGCTGAGCTAAAAAGGCAAAGATCATATTTTTCCAACAACCCGTCTATAAGTGGCCGTGGCTGCTAGTACAGGGCCTTGGTCAGAAGATCGCTAGTATAGGGCCTTGGTCAGTGGTGACAGACTCCAAGAAGTGGCTGTAAAAAATACTAGGGCTTAACCGATATTGGTTTTTCATGGCGATACTGATTTGTTGCCACGAGTGTCAATAATGCCGATAAAACATCGGTACACCGTGGATTATAGTTAATACTGAATTTCTCATTTCATATAAGTACGGGCTTCAGAATAGTCCTGATGCATTTCTGTCGCATTGTAAGAGGCGACTAAAACGAAGTGGTAGTTGGTTTTTAGCATCGCCCAGGGCAGATAGCATTTACTGCACTTTACCATGGCAGTTCAGTTCCGTTTGGGATGTTTTCTGTGCTGCAGTTGCTGGCACATCCTTTAGTAGCTCTTTGCTATTAAGTGGCCATTAGTTGACTTTTTTAGGCTCTGCTTTTGGCCTTGCTTAGAGTGAATTTCAATTAAAAAATTAATTTAATACATAAATCATGTTTCATCAAGTATGGACCGATGATGAAATCAGGTTTACTTGGGCATCGTTTATCTGTCTCCCATGCTTGACAAAGTACATTTTTCAGATTTGTGAAGATAAATGGGAACACCGTGGTTTCGTATTATAGTGCCCACCAATCTTTGCCATCTCGAATACGTTATAGTCCTTGGAGTGGATCACCTTACCTAAAGGCCGCACTACACGTTTGCGTGGGTTGGGTTTTTTGTAAGTTCGTGTTATTTTACCCTTGCGTTTTACGCAATGCTCCCGTGCATTTACCTACGTTTTTCCAATGAAACAGAACGGTTTGCTATGAAAGCTAACGCAGAGTACTTGTTTCTTTTTTTGCGTTTGTACTTTGTACGTATGTAAACACCATCAACACAAACCAATGCAGGCGTGTATTGCCGTTTTTATTTTATTTCCCCACAACGTAATGCAAGGCATCGGAAAGAGGCTTCAGGGTTCCTTTTTACTAGCCACTTAGAAAACGGAACAGGGTTAGAAATGCTGGAAATATATATGATCTTTTCATGTTCGGCTTAGCATACCCAAATTATTACACCCTGGGTTGGGTGATCGGTATGCCAAAATGAAAATATACTTACGCTAAAGAACCCTTCATTCTGCCATATTTGTTTGGCACAATCCCATGTATTCTTGTACTTGTGAGATTCAAGACCCTGAAAAATAAGTTTTCGCGGTGAGAGATGTTCACATCTGAGTAGGATATACTCCACTGTCCAAAAAATTTGTGTCAAAAAAAAAAAGCTTCAAAATTATCAACACTGCTATATCATAACAGCATTGATGATTTTGAACCTTTTTATAAAGTTTTGGTTAGTATCGGACACCCAAAAAAAGATAGAAATTTAAATCTTCTAACTACAGGTATATCATGAAATATAAATCATTTGCTATTTTTTTTTCTTCCGATGGAACCATTTTTCTCCGGATGTCTAAGTTGCTGAGTAGCTGACATTCTGCGAGTCTGAGCCAGATTAAGCCCAGTCTTCTTAAGCCATTGGACGTGACACAAAATAGGAACATCATTTGCTTTGTTTAGGTCGCCAACTACACTACGTAAAATTTTCTGGATAACCGAGTACAATACGCAGACTATAGAATTCCCTCGATGTTTATCGCTTTGTAAATCAATCTCGATGAGTTTCTTCAACATAATTTTGTGAAAGTCATCAGATGCATACAACTCATGCTGCTATGTCACAGCCTTTAATGTGCTGTTAAGCGGAAAGAAAAAAGCGAGGGGAGAGTTTTTTTGCACCAATATCTTATACAGAATAAAGGATTAGCTCGATTTTTATGGCTTTCAAATTCTTGCAGCAAGAAAATCACTCGATCAATGCTTCAGTTATTTTGAAAGTCATCAGATGATGCTACTCTTTGCTATGTTACAGCCCTTTATGATAACTGATGCAGGAACAAGGACAGGATATCATTTTTATCCTGCGGGAGAGGAGAGCAAAGAATTCAGCTTAACCATATGGCAAACCACGACCTCCGTGCAGATACCCAGTTCCGAATCGACGTGGAGGTTTTTGGATTAGGCTATCGTATTGTATATTTTCTACTGTGCATGGACCTGGTTGGTGGAGGAATCCGTAAGCAGTACTTACGTGAACCACCAAGCACCGGCAAGGCGTCTAGCGGACCCTCTCGCATATAACCATCACCCCTGACGGGATTCGAACCTATGTCATGACGATCTGAGATGCGTATTCCCAACGCTTTAACGGTCGAGTTAACCGGGCACAAAAGTGAGTACGACACACAGTTACAATTATCACTGGCGCAGAAGCAAAAATGGACGTTTGACACTCCGTTATATAAAAATATTATTATAGAAATTACGCAAAAATTTTCCAGCAGTTATAGAGTAATCTTTTTTTTTATGACCATATTAAAACGCGATCACTTTCTCAGCCGTTATTTGCAAAACTGACAAATTTGCTCTTTTACGCTCATTTCGGTTTTAAGTGGATTTCATTGCCTGAAGAATTGAGTCGCATGAGATTCGTTATCAATTTACGCTTAAAAATTTGGGTTGCCTCGAAAAAAAATCGGCAAGCATTGGGTTTTGCAGTTTGTATATTTCACAAATTATTGAGAAAATTGAATTGAATACCAAAAATGCTTGAAACACTTGAAAAATAACAATCATCCAAGTCACATCAACGTGAACTGTATTTTTTTTTTTTGCTCAGCAACCTTGACTATACTTTGCTGCGGTTCGAACCCGTCATTCGTTAGTTGAAACATTTGGCAGCTATTGTCGGTTTCACCCACGCCACTGCGGCCCACAAAAAATAGATAAATTGTAACGTACTGTCTCCCAACTAAGTTGGTCAACACATGGGGAGAAGAAAGGTTACCTGCATCCTTGTTTTTTAACGACATCTAGTGGTGTGTTTCCAAACACACTGATGCAGCTCCCGCTGTGGCCCCCAAACCCTGCCGTTATTAACATTCCTATCTCTTTGCCGGGGGTCATCTCCTCGGTACCTGGAGGAAAAAAAAATCGGGAGATTTGAGGAATTTAGAAGACAAATTAATTTGGTCTGCTCAGTTAAAACTAGGGGTGTTTCATTTAGATTCAAGATTTCAAATGAAAACGAAATTTATTTGAAAATTTTGGGTGATCTGAATACCGTATTCACTTCATTGTAAGCCGCCCTTGATTGTGAGCCGGATGTGATGGTGTTAAAAATTCAATGTTAGCCGCATGTACTGTGTGCCCTATATGGGTTTTAGCATATCTGCGTGAGCGTGAAAATTAAAGTTTAAACAGATTATCGGCATCGCAAAGAACAAATGTAAGCCACAAACATGATGATGAAAAAAAACTCTTTATAAGCCGCGGCTTACAATCGAGTAAATACGGTACACATTTCTGTGAACAGGGTATTCCCGTTTGAGAATTGTATTTTTTTGTCAAGCAATACAAACAATGCCAGACCATACAAATGAACAAGCTTCCTGCTTTCGTTCCTCCGAACAAATAATGAGATGCAGGGTATGGGGAGGGGCTGGAATACTTTACTATACGGAATGAGCATTTGTCTACTCCAGTTTATTTTTGGCTTTTTTGGGGGAGGGCATGCAAGTAGGAAAGGCGAAACGTTTCCTCCCCGGCTTTGAAGTACGGTTTGCAGCAATGGCTAAAATTTTTCATTATTAGCATAATATTGCAACTTGAGGAATACCTCTATCCAGTCTTCTACTACATATTCGAATTCCTGAGCGTTCTTTTTATATTTGTTCAGTGAACCTCGCACAGTTCCCCCTATATTTTTGTTATTTCATCCAGTTTTTTCACATATTTTGTTTAGTAAACCCAATTTTTTTATACAGGTATACATACGAGGGACGTTATTAATTTACTTTTACCGGTCAAACAGCATTCATTCTTTGTGAAAAATCCACGTGCCACAGACAATTTTATGCAAGAATTTTTTTAGTGAATTTCTGTGATTTGGAAAATATTGCTTTTACAATGCTTTAGTGGGGATCTGCAACCTTTTAAATCTCCTTTCAATAAATATCTTTCAGAAATGTAGATTCTTTTAGTTTTCATTTCAGATTGGCGATTTTTACAACACAGCCCCGTATTTTTTTATATATAAGATAGTAAATGGAAAAATCAACTGTTTTATTACACAACAATGGAATTTTCTTTTTGCTCAGACTTGTTCAGGCCGAATATTATTGTCGGCCCTAGCATTCAAAAATGTTTTATAATAGGGCAGGGCCTTATGTACAAACGCAACAAACGTTTTTTATTTACAGCCAATCCTTAGAGTGGACCACCCTAACCAAGGCCGCCACTTATAGACGAACAGCGATAGAATTTCTGAAAATATATGATTCTCCGATTTGGCTTTTGCCTACTCAAGTTATTACACCCTAGGTTTGAGTGGTGAGTATAGATTGATGATGAACCAGCATCGCCAGATCTTAAATTCAAGGTCTTCATAACCTGTAGGCTATCCCACTATTTATTTTTGCAATGATCCAACTCCCTCTTCAAAATCGCAGAGTGCATTTTTATTCAAATTGATCATAATTCCTCACCAATTCCTAAGTGATGTCATCACGAAGAATCTAATCGCTTTGATTCGAAACCTTGTTTCAACATCGTTGCCGTTAGACCTTGGTACGTCCCTCGGATACCTGTATAAAAAATTGGGTTTTACTAAAACAAAATATGTGAGAACTGGAATAAAAGCAACAAAATATAGGGGGAACTGTGCGAAGTTCACTGAACAAAATAAAGAAGAACGCTCAGGAATTCGAATATTGTGTAAAAGATTGGATAGAATTATTCCTCAAGACTTGAGTTATCAAAATTACTGTTTTAAAGTATTATTTAGAATTATTAATAATCAGAACTAAGGATATCTGGAGAGATTGCAGATTTTCGGTGGGTGAATAGAATTTAAAAATTTTGGGAAAATGAAAGTGAGAAAAATAAGAATAAATAAAAAGAAATTGGTTCAATAAATATTGGTGGCAAGAAAATCGGAAAAATATACGGAGTTGGAGTTGAACATAAAATTGAAATAAAACAAACAACAGGAAATGTGGGTATTGGTTTATGTGGAATCATGTGGGTTCCGACAACAGTAAGGATTGGGAGAATGTTGGAGTTGGTTTTGTGTAGCATCAGACGTTTCAGACTTGTATTCCTAATATAATGGTTTGGGCAGGTAGTGGGTGAATATGCACAGTTCATCGGCAATTCATGCTCAATAAATATGAAGAGGAGAAGCAATTCTCAACATTATCATTACAAATTATTGCAGAAATCGAATCAGAATAATTTATGATTTGAATATTTAGAATCGGATCGAGTATTTTGGACAGCCCCCGAACTTAGGTTTCTTTACTATTTGGAAAAGTTCAATACTATTTGAAGATTTTATGAAATATTGGGTCAGTTTAGGGTTTGGGAAAAATATAAAATAATATTTTCCATGTCTCAATTTGATTTTCCCTTGATTTTGGTCCCCATGATGAGCTGTTCAAAGGAGATTTGGGAGAATTAAATAAAATGTGTGGGGACTGTTAATATGAAGAAAAAACAAAACCAGAGCAACGAGGGGAGGGGAATGCGAATGTGAAATATGATTGATCTAACCTGACACCCTAGCCAGGGATGGCCAAATTTTTAAACCTATAAAAAATAAAATTTATTTAAAGAAAATTTAAAATTATGTAACCATCCCCAAATCAGCTAAAGTTGTGATGAAAAGCAGCGTTTTTAACTTTTTTAAGTAAAAATATTAACCC
>CAVMBJ020000131.1:0-11000 GCA_963675895.2 Styela plicata
AATTAATTTACCAATATAATATTCACTATCTCTAGGTCAAATTTTAGTACATGTTTCAGACTCTTGGGGATGTTTAGGTGAGTGAATACAGTGAAATAAATGCTGTTTTACCATGCAGCTTTAATGAAAAATTTGATTTTGCTACGCAAGTGATGATATCCAATCCATCCATGTTGTATATACAGTATTGTGCATTAATTTAGTGATTTTTGCCAAATATTACGATTTCATACAAAATGCTTAGTTTATGGAAAAAAAAAAAATGTGAATTGCTGAATTCTTGAAAATATATCTATTCTTAGTTTCAAGTTGTTCAAGCATTTACTATCATGACTCATGGTATTTTAATGAACAGTTTGTTATAACACTGTACTTTGTATGAAAATTATTTTATTATTGTTATTCATCTAATTTTCACTTTTCCAGGGGTTGTCATTAGATGTTCCAGAAATTGTTCCATTTCGATTAACTCACAACATGACTGATGCTATGGGACCGATGAGACATGAAGGTTTCTTCAGATGTGCCTGTGAGACTGTTATGAGATTGCTCCGACAACAGAGAGAACCCTTGTTGAGGTAACCCGATCAGAAAGTTTCTTTTTGGTTGAGCATGAGCCACAGATGGACCATCCATCAGGGATGCAAACTTTCTAGTGACTGATTTTTTTACAAATTACTGGAACGTCCCTCTTGGTTTTCCTTTCTGATACCAATGGGGAATTAAAACGTTCGCATACTACAGCGTTCAAGTGCTAATTAAAATGTTAAATCAGGCATTGTATTTTGTATTCGTATTTGAAAAATATACATTATTATTTGTAGTACTATCTCCTTTCGACCAATATGCCAATAACTAGTTACCTTTTTCTGACATTACAGGGATGTAATCAGGATATCCAAAACGAATAAAATATTTGAATAATTTCCAAAATAAACAAACGATACAGTAAAACCTTTCAGATTACAGTAGGTTATTTCAAAATAGTGGGTTAAAAATACATGTCATTTTCATCACATAAATCCAGACATAATTACCAGGAATATCCATTTTGCTCTATTGGAGCTCTACAAGTTGATATAGTTGCATGAAATAAAGGAAATTACGGAATATGTCCATAGTTTTGTAGATTTTGCTGTTAATATTCTAAGAACTGTTGAGATGTGGCTTTTCATAAAAAAAATGACTGAATTTATTTTTTCAGAATATATTCGAAAGTGTGAAATATTTGGTTTCAGTGGGCCTTGTTTGTATCATTATGTTATTGCTAGATGTAAAGACTTATTAGTTTTTCTTTTATTTTATAGTGTGTTAAAAACTTTCATATACGATCCACTCGTTGAATGGAGTAAGCGTAGTCGCTCCGGCGTCACAAATGAGTCAGGAGAAATATTGAATGAAAAAGCATTATCTCATGTTAGCGACATTGATAAACGTTTGCGAGGTATTGCAGCTAAAAACAAAGGTTTGCCATTGTCTGTGGGAAGACATGTACATTATTTAATACAGGTTGGTGGAAGATTTGTTTTTGTGTTTTTATGTTTGAGACTGCAAACACAAACTGCAGTTTTTATCTAATAAATTGTTTTAACAAAGATTATTTTTTATATACAAGTTGGAAAAATATAGAAACAAAGCAGCAAGTTTTCAATCTCACTCTACATTAGCATAAGGGTTTTTATGATTGCAAAATATTTTTAACCTTGAGAATGGAAATAGAATAATACTTTTATTCTGATATTTGTGTAAGGAGAAGAATCTTGGGTGTCCAATCTTGTGTGTTTTATGTTATTTTCTCTGATTGTTCGACTGGCAGAAGAGCATACCTTTTCAGAGTCTGCATCTCGCTATGCTTTCCAAATGTTAATGCTATTGAATATTCAAAAACAGTACACATTTATCAAATATATAATTATGCTGTCATACCAATTCTGCCTGAAAGATTTATTTCATGTTGTATTCCCTATGAGTCGTGATTTCAAACTTGTAAAGAGATTCTAGATTTTTGAAAAACAATGAAATAAGTGTCATTTTAAGAGAATCCTGCTCTTGATTGGAACTGACAAACATGTTTTATTACTATTTTTCAGGAAGCAACTGATGAAGAGAAGTTATGTCAAATGTACATTGGATGGGCTCCTTACATGTAACATGCTGTTAATAAGTAACTGACTGCAATATTCATAAAAAGACGGCCGTGTTCAAACAGATTTTAAGATTGACACTGGATTTCAAATGGGATTGCATTTTTTCAATATTTGTTTCTTCAAATAATGAACTTGATCAATTTTTCAAGAGTTGGAGTTCAAAGTCATAAGTTGTGTCGAGCTCGAGACACTGTGGCAACACAATGTGAGATTTCACAATCCACCTAACAAATAATTCATTCAATTTAAGATTTAAAGATTGGTGAAATTCATCCAATTTAGTTTGCAGAAAAGTTGCAGCAGTTTGCAGCCCTGGTTGTTCATGATATCTGTAATACGATCTGAAAATATCTATTCTTGTTTCTGTCAGATATAAAATCACCTATGGGCTGTACTTCTAATCCCAATCATATTTAATCTTTTGATAGATGTTGCTTGTATATTTTGAACAAAGTTCTATTTTCATCACTCAGTTCTTGCCCTTACTACACCCAATCTTTTTGCAAGTTGTTTTGTGTTCATTTTGTAGGTATACGTCAGGCCAGGTGTGGTGATGATCATGCATAATTGCATTTAGGAAGTGTTCTCATTTTTTCCTTTTGGGAGGCGAGCGACCCACGCAGTGAGGTGTCTCATAACCCCTGCATATTGCCATCCCTTTCTTGCCGGGCGTCTAGCTATCAGCTCTGTGCAGTTCCAACGCATGAGGCATGATTGAACAAACTGGGTACAAGCAAGCTATATGTCGTTTCTTGCTTAGGTAGGGGAAATGTTCATATATAAAAAAATCTTCTGGGACGCTACGAAACAAAATAACCTGAAGAGGTGATAATTTTCTTGGGTCGTGAATAATCGGGTATACGGTAGTCTATTTCCTATAATATTTAGGTACCGGTAACGGCCCTGGCCCTGGCGTAAGTTCGGATCCCGTGAGGGATGATGAATATGCTATAGGTCTGCCGATCCCGAGGTCTAGTGGTCCACTTAAGCACTGCTTACGGCTTCTCCAAAACAATCGTGTCCAGCACACAGCCATGATACGACAAAAACCTTCATCCGATTGGCGTCTGGACGAGAGGCCGTGGGTCGCCGTATGATCAACCCGTCTTTCCTCTCCCGCAGCATATCCTTCTCAAACAACAGCAGCAGCAGAACCAACCAGGTCCACACACAGAAAATATGATAAACTAAAATATTTCACCCCTATTCGGAGTAGGTATGAGAGATCGTGGTTTGCCATATGAATTGCTGTATTCTCGGCTTTCCTCTCCCACAGGACAAAAATTAAATCCTATTCATATTCCAGAAGCTCCACCAGGCGGCCCGGAGTGCTGGGGATTCCCCTGACTTTTTGCCACATAAACATGTTGCAACGAAGTTCGGAAAGTCGTATTTTTTTCGAAAGGTCGATTTAGTTTCATGTTTATTGCAGTGATTTGCAACGATTTTAATTTTGCTTGTTAAAATGTCTTTTATTGTGGTTGCTGCAGTTGCCGTTTCGTTGCTGAAACTGCTGTTTTTGTCATCGTAGTAAGTATTTTCAAATGTTTAATTTCGGATTTATGAGAACAAAGTACCTGTAAAACTTTTACGAGGTTCACATGATTTTTCTTAACTATTCACTTTTACCATACCACAATTTTTTTAAGAAAAGCGTAAAAAGTGGTATATGAGCAGACAGAGAGGTTATAAATCCTTTAAGGTTAAAAGCATTTGATGGATATGACTGTTTTTATGTTGCAATTATGCATTGCCCATGCGAGTGGTCATAGTCACCATCTCAAAGTCTTTACCGAGAAAAAATGTCGTGATTAATATTGACAGATTAATATTGTTAAATATTTTTTTTATTTTTCTGTTTGATGGAGAAATGTTTTCTTCCTCCCTTCTTCTGAACTTAGACCATTAATAAGATTTGTGTATTGTCTTGAAAGGATCATATACATTCTATACTGAGTTAGATCAATTCATCCAATAATATTCAAATATTGTATGTAGTAAACTGCAAAATGGATAATGAAGTACTGTAAAAAATAAATTGTTCACAAACAAGGCTGGAAACATCAATGCAAAGTCTTTTCAAACTAAATCATTGATTTGTTTGAGTGTCCTGAATTAAAAAAGAATCCAATCTTCAACACTGCTATTTATTTCTGCCCTTTTTGTGACGCTGAAACCCCTTTTTTCAGGCATCTGAAAGTTCATCAATCTGTTTTTATTTCCCTGAATTTCAAAGTTTAGATTAGTTTTTAAAGGCATATTCCCAACATCAAAATGATCTTGTTGTTCACACATTCATTCTTTTGTATTATTTTCGTTCAGAGCCAGCAATGTTTTATAAATGTTATCAACTGATTTTGTGCTACCGTAGCTTATTGACAGATAGTAGTGACAAATTTGCCTTATCTCAATCAGAAATATTTTGCCAAAACAACTTTTGTCAAGTATGAATTTAATAAGGAAGATTGAAAGTTTGGAAGTACAAAAGTAAGAAAATTTTTTTTTTGTCTTTTAGCAGATCAACAGATTTCGAAGTTCATCGAAATTGGTTAGCGCTCACAAACAATTTATCGCATCATAAGTGGTATTATGAAAATACATCGGAATGGACTTTGGATTACCCACCGTTTTTTGCTTGGTTCGAATATTGTTTGTCTCAGGTATTACTTTTTAACTTTGATCTTGACTTTGTTTGCTAAACTACTTATCTAAAATATTCTTACCTTTTCATAGTCGCTCATCTGAGTGAATCACCCGAGTCAAGGCCCTGTACTACTAACACTTATAGGTGAACAGGGTTAATATTGGAAAGTTATGAACTTTTTTTTATAGCCACTTCTTAGAGTGGATCACCCTGTTCAAGGCCTTGTAACGGCGGGCAACTTGAAGACAGACAGGGTTATAATTGCTGGGAAAGATGCGATCTTTTCCTGTTCGGCTCAGCCTACCCAAGTTATTACACCCCCTGGTGGAGTGGTGGGCATGGATAAGTGAGCCGGACTCGCTGGACCTCCAGCCCGAGATCTTCAACCTTTGATGCCAACATGTTTCAACCACTAGCCCAAATTATTACACCCTGGGTTAAGTGTTGAGCATGAAGTAACGAGCCAAACTGGCTAGGATTCGATTTTTGTGATCTTCAACCTGCAGTGTCTATAGAAACGGGAGAATCTATAGAAACACAAGATGAGACAGCGTCATTCCTAAATGCCAACAACTAATTTGATAAATTTCATGTTTTTCACAGTTTGCAAAGTATTTTGATGAGAAAATGTTGGATGTGACTAATCTAAACTATGATTCTTACCAGACTGTCTTATTTCAAAAGCTTTCGGTTATATTTGCTGACTTTTTGTTGATATACGCAACATACAGGTGAATTAATTTTAGTATAAATACAAGTGTATTTGTTTGTCTAAACATTATCATTTGCATACTACAGTTTTTAGCCTGATTACTTTGTCTCTGTCGCGTAATCAAACACACAGCTCATACCAATCTGGGTTCTCCCAAGTTTGTTTCAAGTAACCAAGTCATATTCAGTGTTTGACCAGTACCCAATCAGAAAATTTTGTCTTGTCAAGCATGAGTCACATATGGACCGTGCCTTGGCGCGATCCATTAGTGACTAGTGACCTCGATTTGCTTGACTGCAACATATTTGCATTCACTCTTTATGGAATATGATGGCATCACCCGACATCAGACATCAGCAAATTGAACCAGGCACAACTAAAAGCTAGTCGAGCTAATTTAACGCTTATTAACTAACTGCCTGTCTGTCTCATTAACAGCCCGTCCAAATTCAGAATCCGCTGGATCGTATTATTCGCTGTTATATAAGGTTTCAGATTTAATACTTAAAATATACACCTATATCATAATTTGTGAATATAATAATCGATGACAATTTACAAGTCTACTGTGTTGAAACCTGGCAACCGCATAGCTTGTTCACCATGTCAGAAAAGAAAACCATGGCCGAATACACTGCGAAGTTGGATCAGTTAGAGGCAAGAATTATGAAAAATTTGAAAATATCTATGAAAGCTATCGTGTGTGAAATTGTTGAAGAACTAATTTCTGAAAAAAAGTTTTACAAGTGATGTGGATAAATCTTTTACTGTAATTTTCAAAGTATAAATGAAAGATTGGATCAGATAGTAGCAAGCAGTGAAATACTGCGGTCTGAAATGAAGGCTGATGTTGCAAAACTGGACCTACGATTTGATCAAATGTCCATCAAAAACCAAGAACTTTCCAAGGCAGTAATAGAAGTACAGGAAAGCCAGATTCTGATAAATCATAAATTTGAAGAAAACAAAAGTAAAGTTGTGGAAATGGAAAACCATCTAGGCAGCCTCGAGCTGCAATTAGAAGCGATACAGCAAAAGTGTACTCAACTTCATGAAAGAATGGATAAGAATGATCAGGATATTGAGGATTTAAATCAATACAATCGGCGCGACAATCTGGAGTTCCACGATATCCCGGTACCAAAAAACACTGATTGTAAAACTGAGAAACACAGATGAAACTATTACTAAAATTGGGGAAACTGCTTGGTGTTAAAGTTGGAAAACTTGATATTTCCATTTCACATAGAATACCTTCGCAAACCAGAAGCATAGCTCCAATACTCGTCAAGTTTAGTACTCGTAATAAAAGAAACGAATTTCTAGAGGCAAAGAAAAAAATTTCAGATATCACTGATTTTGGAATTCCAGGCATGAAAAATCTATATATAAATGAACATTTAACAAAGCACCGAAAAGACTTGTTTTACGCAGCACGTGCTGCGAAAAAACAAAAAGACTATGGATTTCTATGGACAGCTAATGGGAACATTTATATGCGAAAAAGTGAAAACCATAAAAAAATTGCAATCAAATCATTATCTGATCTTGGGAAGTTGAATTAGTACAGTGGTACGATTGATCTGCTTGGATTGTTCTTCTAGGCATAATGACAAACTTCCCCTGTACAGTTTGTGGCAATGAATGTTCATGGGAACAATCTGCAATATGTTGTGATATATGTGATGGGTGGGTTCACTTTGAATGTTCTTTATTAAACAAAGATGCATTCAGTGAACTTGCAAGCTCTGATCTTTCATATTACTGTTTCCCTTGTTTGAAATCTATTCTACCCTTTAGTTCATACCATTCTGATATGATAAACGGAATAGGTGAACAACTTGAAAGTCATACATACAAGCGCAATATTTTTTAATTTTGGTTTTGAAAAATGTTAATGATTGTCGTACTGTAGACCTTAAAGATTTGTCTCATCAAGAGTTCATGTCTCCCATAAAAATAACCGACTGTTTTTCTCTTGCTCATTTTAATATAAGATCTCTACAAAAACACTCAGATGAATTAAGTGAATTTTTAATTGATATGAAACGTCGTCCTTCCATTATTGGTCTATCGGAAACCAAATTGCAAAGCGATCCTGTTAAAAATATTGACATCCCCGGATATAATTTTATTCATTGTCCCTCAAAAAACAAGGGCGGGAGGTGTTGGATTATATATCGAAAATAGGTTTCCTTACAATATTATTGAGAATTATACGTTTCATCAGAATTGGGTAGTGAGGAACTTTGGATAGAAATCCCTGTGAAATTTGCTGAACAATCTTCAATTATAATAGGAGTCATTTATAGACATCCCAACTCAAATACAAAATTCATTTGTGGATAAATTGAGTGATACTCTGTACAATTTGTCTTATAACAAGAAACAGTTTTTTATTATGGGTGACATGAACATAAATCTGCTTGGCCAATCAAGATTCTCAGAAAGCTATATTGAAATGCTAAAATCGCATTCAGTTATACCTCTTATAACACACACCCACCAGAGTTACCCACAGTACCTCGACACTCCTCGACCATATTTATACAAATGTAAGCAACATATCTCTCAGTCCCATTGTTATACGAAGCAATATGACTGATCATTTCCCAATACTCTGCCGAGTATTACACAGATCGCCCACTTCTACATGTCGAAAAAAGGTTAAAACGTGATATGTCTGCATTCAATATAGAGTCATTTAAATTTGATGTTGCTAATAAATTTGCTAACTATGATATGTCCTTGATTGACGCCAAAAATTTTAATCATATTTTTGACAAATTTGTTCAAGATTTGAAAAAAGTTATAGGAAAACATGCGCCTCTTAAAACTATGTCTCGAAAAGAAGTCAGGATAAACCGTAAAAACCCTGGATTACGCCTGCAATTCTAAAATCTATAAAAACTAGAGATAGAATGCACAAAACGTTATATTTGAATGGTTCTGTTATTGAAAGGAGGCAATACAAGACATATGCAAATAAATTATGTCATATAAAAGACAAATCCAAAGAATTGTACTTCTCAGAATCATTTCAAAAGAGCAAAAATGACATTAAACAAACTTGGAATAACATTAAGTTAATAGTTAATCTCAAGTCCAAATCCACTCCCAATTTGAAAGAAATAATTGATGAATCAACTGGAGAAAAAAACTGAAGATACAGAAATTATATGTGAAATGTTTTAATGATTATTTTTCTAAAATTGGTTCAAAACTTGCTTCCAAATTTTCGACATGTAGCGGGGGGCATTCGAGATATCTTTGGTAGACCACAACAACAATCCATGTTTCTTGAACCGTCATCAGTTAATGAAATGAAACTTGTAATAAATTCTTTAAAAACCGGAAAGGCAGAAGGACATGACAAAATTCCTGCTTTCCTCATTAAGATGGTAAATGACATTTTATCCCCTGTTCTAAATACTCTTTTAAACTATTCTTTAACCTTTGGTATTTTTCCAAACTGTCTAAAAATAGCTCGAATAACGCCAATACTAAAGTCTGGAGATAAGCGATTTATTACTAACTATAGGCCCATTTCTGTTTTATCATGTATAGCAATTATTTTTTGAGAAACTTATCCATGTTAGAATGAAAAACTATTTTGACAAATTTTCTGTAATTAGCCATTGCCAATTCGGTTTTTCGAAATAACCACTGTACCACTTACTCTGTCATGGATATTTTATCCAATTATCTTGATATAAATTTCCAAAAACCATGTTGGTTGTAGTGTGTTCCTAGATCTACAAAAAGCTTTTGATACAGTTGACCATAGAATATTGATTGATAAGCTTACACATTATGGTATACGTGGTGTAGCAAATAAACTCATTTCATCATATTTAACTAGCAGATTTCAATTTGTTAGCATCGATTCATCTAACTCTCACTTGGCTCCTATTACGTGTGGTGTGCCGCAAGGCTCTGTCCTTGGGCCGACTCTTTTTTTAATTTATGTCAATGATATAGTTAATGCGACCGGTTCATTCATTAGACTTTTTGCTGACGACACCAGTTTATCATCATCATCTTTCGATCAAGATTCTCTGGAAAATAAAATGAATTTGGATTTAGAAAATATTAATGACTGGATGCTGTGCAATAAAATATCACTTAATCCAAAAAAGTCACAGGTTCTTATTATCAATTCCAAATTAACTGGAGGAAAATCTGAAAATTTCAATATTTTTGTCAATAGAAATTCGTTTATCAATATGCCGGGTCTGTGAAATATTTGGGTATTTACATTGATCAAAACCTCACATGGAGTACCCATATTAATCACTTAGTCAGCAAATTGTCAAGAGCCGTCGGGGTCTTAACAAAGCTCAAGTATTATGTTCCTAAAAATATTTTACGTACTGTTTATTTTTCTATTCTTCACTCTGTGTTACAATATGGTATAGTCTTGTGGGGAGTAGCTGCACAAACGCAATTGAATCCCCTCAAAGTACTCCAAAACAGAGCTATAAGGGTTATTTCCAAAGTTCCATTACGAACAACATTGAGTCCTCTTTATAAGAAACTAAATATTTTGAAACTAGATCACTTGTACCGATACGAGGTGGGCAAAATAATGTATAAATATAACTCTGGCACTCTTCCGGAATCTTTTGCTCTATATTTTTCAGCATGCAGTAGTGTACATTCCTACAATACTCGATTTTCTTCAAAACAGTCGTATTATGTTCCCAGAGCCGATAATAAAGTCCTGCAAAAATCCATTAAAGTTACTGGGGTTAAAATATGGAACAGCATTCCTGAGAATATCAAGGATCCACATATTCTCTATTTAAAAAAAAAAATACTTGTGCTTTTTTAATCAGTGATTACTGATATTGTGTTCTGATGTGTCTTATATTAAATCATGATAATTCATGCAGTGATTACTGATATTGTGTTCTCATGTGTCTTATATTAAATCATGATAATTTTTGCAGTGATTACAAGACATTGTAAATGTTTTACTAGTTATGTCTTTTTTTGTCATTTATCGGTGATCATCGGTACTGAGGTATCCTTTTTTACATATGCTATATACATATAGTTAGTTAGGATTCCTATAACCGTCTCATTTTTTCTTCTTGTATAAAGTTTCACTCTACACGATGGGCGTGATACTTTGCCTTTGAAATACCATTGGACTGAATATTTTAGCTGAGTTACTATTTTTTTTTTTTTTTTTTATTGAACCACTATAGTTAAGCAGCTATAGTGTTCCCCTCTGTTTATTTATTATATTGCCTCGATTACCTCTTTCTTGTTCTCTTTCGCAAATTTGCCAGGTATTGTTTCGGGGCATTCTTGGTGTCTGTGTTGAATTTTAGAATTACGAACACCAATGTGCTTGAATGCTATGTGGAAAATGAGAGTGTTAAAATATTTTCTTGAAAAGTGTCATCATTTGTAAGTGCAAAGATTATCATAGTTTATTGCAAATTTTTTCTTTTATATATATTTGGCAGGAATGGGTGATGGCAGACTT
>CAVMBJ020000131.1:11100-21464 GCA_963675895.2 Styela plicata
CTTGTTTTAAAGTTATAATAGAATTCAGGATTTGCATATGACAGTGTTGTGGAAACTACGAAAAATTTTCAATAGTTCGCTGGCTTGATGAAAAAAATTTACTCTGACCCTCACTCCGGAACTGAACTGCTATGTGCAGAGCGGGGAATGGCTAATGAGCCATTTGTGCGATTAGTAAAACCAATCTACCACCTTCTTAATGTTTTTTTTTTTTATTATTGAAGTTCACGTCTGAGCAAGATGACGTAGCCTAAAGGGAAAAACCCCCCCCCGCCCTAAAGGAATCAAATATACAGCTTTGAAGCAAAGCGAGATGGTATTAATACATTTTTTATCTGAGTTGTAAGCGAGCGTGCTGCGACGCACGTTTGGCGTCATACGAGGCGACGTGGAGAAAAAATCCCTCTATTTTGACTCTGATGACATTGCAATTAGAAAAGGAAAGCTACCGATAATGGCCTTCGTCGAGCGAGAGAGATTATTGACAGTAATAGAAAATCTGTTAATGGATGAAAAAGCGAGGACATAGATTTCGACAAATTGCACTGTATGAATTTCTTCTACACTAAAAATGGCGCCGTCGAATAAGCTCCTTTGTATTTGTGTATAAACAGACTAATGGATCCGGTTGAATTTTGTTTTACATGCAATAGACTCCGGGGGAAGGGTGCATGGCATGTGAAGAGAGTCCTGGCGAAGCCTACTTAGTGGATGAGCCGTGAAGATGATTATTGACAGATTAAAACGCGAGGGATTAATATGGATCAAGGAATTTTCTGAGATCGGGACGGTATATGATTAGGAATGTTGTAAGGGCGAGCGAGAGGTGCATGATCGTCCAAGTTTTGCGAGAATAATGGCAATGCATGTTTGAGTGTGATAGCTTGTGTGCCGGAATTGAAAATCCGATTAACTAACAATAGTCGCGACAGAAGAGTATGCTATATTAAATATGATGAGTGGCCATCTAACCGATAGTTAACGAATGCGGGACATCAAATAATTTAGCCGCATTAAAGAGCGACATATTTCCACACTTAGTGATAAAAAGTAGTGGTGCTCAACAATCATATCCAAAACCCCTGATATTTTGAGTTGCCTCCACATTGATAATGCAATTCCAATTTCTAATGTCAGTATACCCCAAACTAGCAGGTTAAGATAGATGCGAATGCAGCAGGAGATTATCTGTTTTATCATCACGTACGGGTCAGTACCAACTTATATCCTGTGTCCTGATATGCGAAATGCACGAAGACCACGCAATGTTTTTTGCCTCAGATTGGCTGGAGATGAAAGGCTGTATATCGATGAGAATTTAATGTAAATTTCTTTCTGAGTGTGTGAAAAACATATCCTACATGTACTTTTGCTTCGCCTTCGTATGGCCGCTGGCGACATACTAGCGCTGTACGTGTGCAGGATTGAAATTGTAGAGATATCTTCGGGGAAACTCACAAAATGATTTGAGAAGGAAGCCCGTGTATGTAATCGGACCTCAGAGAAGCAGCCAAAACGTCCCCACCTGCAAAGTTTTCAATCATTTTGCTACACGGGATGGCGCAACAGTTCAAGGAGGCAGAGATTCTATAACTACACATAGATTTAATTTAAATAGATTTGAAAGCAAGCCTATGGTTCATTGCAGACGTTTGAGACTCCTGGAGCAATCCTTCATCACCAAAAGGAGAGATCAAATCTGAGTGGGTTCTAGGGTGTCACTGCCACCAAGAACTTTTCAAAGGTTATTCCACCAGACTCCGTTCAAGTATTTCAGAGTTCAATTAACAGATAATCAAAAATACAGAGGCTGGTAGCGATTACTGTGTGATCCGACTGTTGCTGGGAGTCAAAGGTAATCTTAGATATTGATCAACACCGAATCTCCCAATCCAAAAACATAGTCGCTGAATTTTTAGTGAAGACCATGCGTAGCAATTCTAGCTAAAATTTGTCAGGGAACGTGGAAACAGGTTCAACGCCGTTAGTAATAGTGAGCGAGATAATGCTGGAATAAAAAACGAGGATAAAAAGGCGGATAGCGTGTACGACTCCCGAGTAGATCGTCAGATTTTATTTTTAGGTGTCATATAGATTTCGATCAACGTTTCGACGCATTTATGATTTATTCTGATTGAACAGAGTAGATCATATCCGCGAGCAAGTAGAGAGCAAGCACTATACACCACGCCGAATCAAGACAGTTTGTAATATAGGCTACGCTCTCGTAAGAGCAATGGAGTTCGGCAAAATCTGAAAGCTGTTTATTCTCATTTTCATATGCGGGAAGCGATCTTCATTTTATTCCGTGCCTGGAGTGCTGGACATAATTCACCAGGTACACAATCTTAGCGACGCAAAGATGTCCTGACTACGAATTGGGTTGATCGAAACTGTTCCTTCCGATTATGTGCATTCTTTCCGTATATTAATCGTCACGTATTGTGTTCGAAACGCGAGAGTCACCACTTATAGATGTAGAAGATAAGACCATTTTGCAAAGACAAAATAGTGATTGCATTTCATATGACGGCGTGTCGGAACAAGCGGAGTGGTGAAAACGACACGTAATCTGGTTGAGTAAGATTAGATTGTTCAAAGCACTGTAAAAAATGCATAATCAACCCTGGCGTAACTGGCATGACAGTTATAAGACAAAGTGAAAATGTTCAATGTGAGCATGAGTAGATTTATGCAGTTAGACGACACGTAGGAACAGTGATTAAAATATCGTGATATAAATGTAATATAAATAACGCAATAGCAAATTTCAGAGGGCGTAAATTCTATCGGTACGCGCGCGCCACGCTGCGAAGAGAGTTATAAGTTGGCCTGGAATGTTAAATATTCTTAGATTTTTAATAGCGCGTTCTCTACATGTATCATCGCGCAGCGGAACGGCCATTTTACATCAACTCTAATTACTGCAGACGGATGCATATGTTAGGCAACGCGCGCGCGTGGTCTCGCGCGAGGAATGCACAAATTAAGCGAGAATGGGCGCGTGATGAGCACTAATTTCTCACTCTTGTTGAGAATAAAATAAAGCCGAGCTCAATAAATGACACACACCTAAAGCCATTTTTCCCATGTTAAGCAACGATTGCATTTTAGCAACACGGGGTCGCGTAGAAGGGATGACAAGATTGGCATATGCCGGTCATTTAAGAAAATATAACAATGATCGGTAATTCTGCCCCGTGGAACATGGTTCAACACAATTATAGTGTTTGTCCCACCGGTCACGATTTATCAGTGTTTTGGACCCTTCAGAAAGAAAAGTTCGCACCATTCGCATGTTTTATTTGAATATATAAGTTTCTATTTTCTGCATCTTTCGTGTTTTGAAAATTTATCAACATATACAGTCCAACGTTGACATATCGGGCAATATTTGATTGCTACGTACTTACAAACTGTGCACCTTTGTTTGGTACATTTTTTCTGTGCAGCAGAAACGTTTTAAAATGGTTCTGCTCTAGGCTTAAATCTGGATTTTGCTAACTGACGCCCTGAGTGACACATATACAGCATGCAACCAGAAAATGAAATTTGGTATAGTGAAAATAATTTGAATGTATATGAAAGTATTTTATGGTGTTCTGCGCTCTAATGGAAATGGTATCATATAGAATATAACATAGAGCAATGGGCGATACCTGCCTAGTCGATGTTAGATTATTTAACGCCTCCATTCTTAAGCCGCCACTAACGACACACATGTTAGGGAAATTTTGAGGCCTGCATATATGCGAGAGCTTGTTTCCACATTGAGCGGGAAACAGCGACACATATATTTGGCATGGATTCCTGAGACGGGATGAATTGTTTCAAACATGTTTCTAATGATTACCAAGTATAATATATTACATCTGTGAAAACCACTAGCAGTTCAGTGTCATATACCATAAAAACTCCAATCTGCAAATCTTCCTGATATAACAAGCTATAATGGATCCTCTGATTAGCATGAGGTTATTCAATAAGCTCCATTTTATTCGATATTAGATAAGATTAGTGATTACGTTTGGTTTACCTTTCTGTCTGTGGAACTATCCGTGATAAAGGTGTGACCCTAGGCCAGGAACGAATCATCTCCCATTCCAGTATATGCGCTACAGATTCCAAAGGTAATAAGCACATCACCGATCCACGAACAAGGCAGTTAATTCCGCATGGATGGGGAAGATATGATGTTTGGAGCTCCTCCACATTTGGAGTATAATATATAGTTAGGACACTCATCAAAATACAGCTGTTCAATAGCATATATGTACACTCTTTTTTCGACCATTCCAATTGATTTTTGTAAGTGTAGCCTGGGACATAAAACATCGATGTGGGGTCTTGAAAATTAATATAATGGGTTATTAAATCACAGAAATTTGTCTAAATCAATATCCAAAGGGCAATATATTTACATCACGTTTTATTTGTCCATACTATTCAAAAACTAAATCAAATGCAAAACATGAATCAGGCATGCCCATAGGCATGAGTGACTAGGCATGATGCGGCAGTATCTTGCTAATATATACTTTGGGTAATCGATTCTCAGAACTAATGTCCAACAAGTTTCCATAAGGCATTGATATTATGAGACAATTCCTTAATTGATCAATACAGCAAAATATATGTTATTCGGTGTAGGTGATCCGCGATACAAGGAGAGGCGCGAACAAGATAGTTTCAGACTCCTAAAGATTCTTGAAGAGGGGGATCATCTAAACATCAACAACAGACCGCACAGACCTTCAAAATCCTGATAAGAGGCAATTTTTTTAATAAATTTCCATCAATATCATTAAAAGCAATGGTGCGATACCTAGCCCTAGTCGAATGATTTAGATTTAGATATCTAGAACGCCTCCATTCTTAAAGGCAGCCAGCCACTAACGAACAACACATGTTAAGGAAATTTTGAGGCCTTGCATATAAGGGACGAAGCTTGGTACTCGCACAGTCGAGCGAGGAGAAACCACGACACATATATGATTGGAATGGATACCTGAGACGGGATGAATTTGTTCTATAGACAAACATAGTTTTCTACATTGATTACCAAGTATATAAATATAATTACATTACTGTGGAAAATACGCACTAGGCAGTTCAAGTTGTCATATACATAAAAAAATATCTACCAATCTTCAAAATCTTCACTGATAAGAACCAATCTATAAATGAGAATGCCTCTTTTAGATTTAGCATGAAGTGTTATATCCAATAAGCTCCATTTTTTACAGTAATAAATGATAAACCCAAAACATAAAACTCAGTCCCGTAGGACAAAATGTGTACTGTAATACAACTATTCATCACACCTACATAAGCTTAATCACCATTATGTTAACGTAATCAGGCATGGTAAACGAATAAACCTTGATGGTAAAGAGCTTTATTTTCATATAGAGGTGAAAAAAACGTAAATTAGACAGAGATGCTTTTTTTGCTCAAATACGGTCTCTAATAGCCTCTAGGCTATCTATGATGAGTGTGATAGGTTGTGCGTCGGAATTGAAAAATCGATTAGCTTACAATGTTTTATCTAGGTTTAATTTTTGCCTCGTTCCATTTCAACGATATGCTATGCTGCTTGTTTAATTGCAATCTCTGATAAGATTAATAAAACTAAATTTCATGATAAGATCGTGAAGCCAGATGAGAAAGTAGGAGTTCTTAGCTGTCCCGATTCTTTATACAACTCTACAAAATTTTCCTGATACTGTGATGTATGAAACATGGCTCTGATATCGAGGACAGCATGCATGGAAATGTATTAACATCGCAATTTATGATGCAACATTTTCATATGGTTATCCAAAATTAAGTGAACAATATCGTGAATCACCACGAAAACATCACAGCATAAGGCAACAAACCGTGGTCATAAGGCTTTTATGAAGCATCAATTGATGAATTCAGGTATGTCTATTTATTTCAATGTGCCTAAAAAAGCCTGAAAAATTATTATACAAGCAATGTTCATACTCTCTTGAGATCTTAACATAGAGATTCTCATTCATAAAGCCGTAAGGGCAATATGTATAATCTTTATAGCCAGGCAGATAGCCGCCAGGTGTATACCTACCCAAGTGGCTGACCTGCCACGCTGTCTACCTACCCAATTAAAGTACAGTAGCCAAATTTACACTCAAAACAAGCGATTTTTTGGCCAGAGCGTAGAACTTGTTGGTGTCCGGGAGGTGATTTTGCGTTGAGCCAATTAATAATATAGTAGATTAATTAGTCATCAGCGTAAATTACTCAAGACCAATAAATCGAACCCCTGGAGGGTACAACGTCGATGAAGATGGAATATAAAAATTCTACTTCTGCAACGATTGGTCAGTCCAAAAACCAAAACGTTAACATCTTAGGGCGATTGGATGGAAAAGACGATTCTGACATATTGCAAAAAATCGTTCGTTATGATAACTTTCAACAGCGGTCAGGTCAACGCATATAGCGATGCACGACGAAAACCATCCGTGTTTGTCAGTGAGACGAACTAAGCGACCTCCAATTGTCCCGGAAAAATTTAATTATAAATTAATTGATTTAAAAATTTTACTGATAATTGTTTAGACCTAATTTGGATTACGATATTATATGAAGTATCCCGAAGTTTCGATCGCCACAGTTGATTTTTGAATAGTCGGTAGCAATCGTTGCAACATTGTCCATGCATTAGGGACAGGTTGCATTCTTTGAGACCCTTTAAATTAAAACAGTGTTGGGCTCAAACAAATAAGCGGACAAATCAGTCATGGAAAGAGTCTTCACAGAAATCACCGATAGGAATCAAGGTCCAGACCAAGTGCTAATGTTTTGAGAACTGCGAGTAGATTGGGGCAATTATTCCTAAGACAAGTTAGCGCAGTTAGCTAAGACATGATTACTCCAATGTAACGTCAGTTCGAATTTCTGGAAAATTAGGTGGTGATGAAAACAAAGACAGCACAAACCAAGGGCTGCATTGATTAGAGAACATCCTGGCAAAAAACAACTCCGCCTTGTGTCCTAGAAGAACACACAGCAAAAAAACAAAATTGTCGGGGCGATTATAAAGAGAGGAGGGTATACTAATTTACGCACATTACACCCGTGTAACAACATAGGCAGTTAATTTAAGTATTTTTCCACAAATCTTTGAGACCCAAAATTTGATAGCGTTTGTGAAATTTTATAAAATTCGAATTGACTTGGTCTCCATGCGTATCTGTGTTATAAGGAGCAATATCTGAAACATCATTTTTACAAGTAATCTGGATGTACTCCCTTTCTGTTGACATAGCCGTCCAATGAATGCTCGTTGGACAATTTGACGACGATAGCGTAGGAAACTAACGATGAATATACTAAAATATCTGCGACGCTAATTGTCGGCCGAGCGACTGGTGGCAAATTTCCAGCAGGAAACAATGCAAAACAATCAACCATTCAACGGGTATTGATTAAAGTTATACACACGCATCGCGGAGGGACTTCCGAACAAGAGAATCAGAGTCGACCGCCCTTAGTAGTTGAAAGAAAAGAAGCTGGGCAGGTTGTAAAGGAGAACTCTTTACTATATACAGTCACCAGGATTTCTGAGAACAAAACCAAAAGATCCAGGTTCGGGAAGAGGCGGCATGTAGCCGGGATACTGTCGGGGAACCTAAATGTACATAAAAGTGATTGCCGGGGCCAACACTGTGTCCAGGGACTCAGTAATGGCGAAAATTAAAAATGAGTTTTAAAAAAAACATTCCGGCCAGGACAGGTTGCGGCAGTTTTAACCAGGTAACGTGATGGGTCATAAGAAATAGTTCCCATAACAAAAAAATTTCGCCAGATGTTCAATAGCATTTTAAAGACATCAGAAATCTGTTCCATTTCTGCAAAGGAAGGACGCCCCCTTCGCAAAACAGAACAACACTACGTTGAGGGGGGTGTCGATTCTTAGGAAACAATCTGAAATGTAAGTAAGCATTCAGACAACATCAAACAAATTGAAGCCGACCGATATAGGCACAGGATACAGAAGGTGATACAGCTAAGAATCAACAGGCAAAACAAATGTCACGATGCAACAGGCAGAATGCAAGTTCAGCGTACTATATTCCTTAGAGGGAGAAACCATTGCGTAATGAAAAGAACCGGCAAATAATCCTCGACCCTGAAATCAGAAAGATGAGGAAAAAAATTCACACGGTATTTAGAGTGTTAGGTCTCAAGCAGGGAGTTGATCTACATAAGTGCCGTCTGGACCTATTGGGCTACGCAAGAGAATGGGTCCACACAGAAACGAAAATCTCCAACTCCCACCCACGAGATGTTAGAATAACGCAAATTCAAAAAATGTGTTTATGCCGGGAGCATGTCTATATCACCACCTCACTCCCCCTATATAACGGGGTGCAAAGACACGGTACACTGGGGGTCATATGGCTTTAATTCGGACGCCGACAAAGATACATGGTATGAAAATATAAAACAGCAAAAAATCAGTTCATGCGAAGACAGGGAAACATTCCAAAGAGTACTGACGCTGCACATCGGTAAAAATAGGGCAGTGGAGTGATTGATCCTACCCTGGACGGAAACTGGGATCTGGGAACTCTCATAACAACTTCTTTGAGTATGATTAGGTATTACTCATGGTATTATAACGCCTTCTGTCAGAGGAAACTTCCTGATAAGGTAGACCGCAGCCAGGAAAGAATAACTCCATGTCAGTCTATAGCGCTACAGATTTACTCAAAGTAACAATAAGCCCATCCATCTCACGAACAAGCGCATTAATTTCAACCGCTATGATCATGGTGAGTATGATCTTTGATGTCCCGCACATTTGGTATAATCTATGTTAAGGACACTAATAGTAAATCAGACTTCAAGAGCATATATATAACACTCTTATTTCGTCGCATCCAAATGATTAATGTAGTTTTGAGGAAGACCTGGGACATAACATGATGTGGTGTCTTTGAAATTATATTTTGAGGGTTAATTAAATACACATGAATTGTGTCAAATCAGTTTCTCAAAGTCATATATTTACTTCACTTTCATCTTTTGTCCATACCAAAGTTGAATCATCTGCATGACGCGCCTCCAACATGCATTGTGAACAAACATGATGCGGAAGATCCTTGGAAATTAATAATTTAGGGTATTCCATCATGTAATTTCTCAAACTAAGCCATAACAAGTTCCAAAAGCATATAATTTCACTCTTATTTGATCTATTCCTAAGATATACCATGTAAGGGTCATAAGCATTGGGGCAAACGGGCGCGATGTTGACAGTTAAGTCACTAAAAAAATATTATTGCTATGGAGGATCAACACAAAATCAACGAAAGACCCAAAGACCTTCAAAATTTCCTCGATATGAGGCGAATTTTTTTATAGTAAATTTCGTCTCATATCCAGAACATTCTAAACTCTCTCCTAAGAACAAAATACCATCCACGGCAATGGAAGCACATACATCGAGCGCGCACTGAGGACAGGAATATGACGACCAGCGTATGAGATCTTGCTCGCCTCGTCAAAAAAGCCCATTTGTAAGAGGTTAAGACTAACTTGAACTACAAAATTTGTCTGAATAGAGAGTCTTTCAATCTACATAGACCATTTGACTAATAATAATAGCTCGGGACAGCTCATGATGCTCCAGATACTAATAAGCACATTCGAATCAATACCATGTAGCAGGCAGGGGACAGAAACAAACCCCGTCTGGAGCAGGGAATCCGAAATTGATTATTCATCACACGGGCTGATAAACTCAAAGATATTCTTTTAAAGTCAGTCCAGAAAAATAAGTATTTATTTCCACTGGATTTTTAAGCGGAAAATCAGGAATGCCCGCAAATGCGAGATTTACGGATAGATTATAAGAATATGGGAGAAAAAGATTTTCCATCCACAATCCAAAACTTTACAGACCTATTTGAACGCAACGTAACATTTCAGATACATCTATGAACTTGTAGTCTTGACATGCTAATAAACCGTACGAATTGTCAACGTATAGACATTCGCTAGTTAAAGGCGTCACAAATATGCGACAATTAGCGCTCAACCATCTGTTTATAGTTAAGGCACGCCTTTTCTACATTATTTGTTTCTCACCGATCCGCCAACAAACTCCCGCTGCGAAACAAATGATGTCAGTGACAAGAATTCTTTAGTTTTCATTTCTGCATTTCTCGTACCCTCTGCACTTCATGGTTGAGGGAGACTTCCATTGTATTTAGTGAAGAGGGCCTTTCTTTGGGAAAGGCGTTTATCGAATCATCTATCGACCATTTACATGATAGATACGTAAATTGCCTTCTTACGCAATGATGTGCAAGCTGGGGTACAAAAAT
>CAVMBJ020000132.1:0-26289 GCA_963675895.2 Styela plicata
ACTATATGTATATATATTATAATATATATATATATATATATATATATAAATATATTTTTATTTCTTTTAAATTTTCTGGCATTTGGGGTTGACCAAAGTGGGGGTTATTTTTTTTGCTGTATTTTGGAGGGAATACAATATTTTTTCGGTAGAACATTTTCGGGCGGTCCCCCCAAATTTATTTGGAAGGTCTTTTCTCCCGTTGAATAAAAAACGATTAAAGCTGGGGCGTTTTTCTTGTTGATTTGTTAGCAGTTACAAGATTAGAGGAGGGGTCCACGATTGGGAACGGCCCTGTTGATTACCTTGGGGGGTGTCAATCGGGGACCATGGGCCCAGTCAGTGAAATTAATAATTATTGGTCTGGGCTGGGTAGGCTGTTACCATAATAAAGGGGGCCGTGGGGGCGATTAGGGCGGGGGCCGTGGTTGGGGTGGTGGGGTGGGGGACAGGTGGGGGTCGGTTGGGGGGGGGTGGATATCAACTGTATGGGGGGTAGTGCCCGCGTGCACAGGGTAATATCTTTGGGGGGACACATTAACTTGTGGGTGCGTTCCCAGTTGAAGATAGTGGAGAATGTTTCTGTTGTGGATTGGTTTGAACTAGCCTAACCCTAAAATAAATAATAAGATGCCATTCGGAAAAATGTAAAATGGAACTGACATATGTGGCGGTGCAGCTATCAAAAGCATTTAAATTCAGGGGGGGGAATGATATGATAAATTGACGTTAAATGATGGACTTGGTCACTTGAACTCTAATTTACCCACGCTGTGTATAACTAAGGGTTCAAAGTTCGTTTTCTGCGCCCGCTTTTGGTTTTGATTTGTTGGCGTTTTGGGAATTCGCGATGGCCCGGGGGTGGCAGTTTGTGTTGGGATGTTTGTTTGTTGGTGGGTTTTGGTGGGCGGAAAATCTAAAAGGGCCGTATATTCAAAGAAGGAGGGGGGGGGGGGGGGTTAATCAAAAAAAAGTTGGGGGGACTGTAGGGGGAAAGATGAAGAAGATCTATATTAATGTATATTTATAGGTTGTAAGGGATTGGGGGGGTTTCGGGATGTGTAACGTTTATTTTAGTGACAACCCCCAGCTATGAGGTGATGTTGTAAGTCCCCAGGATATTTGCTTTGGAGTTGTGCTTGTGGGGGGTGGGGGGAACATTTACAGAAAGTTGTGGCCGTCGGACAAAAAGGTTTTACCGGTGCTTGTGAGTTGCTTATAAAACAGGTTGTTTCCCTTATTTCACTGGTAAGTGAGGGCAAATTGGTATGATTAACCAGTATCAATTGTTTGTGTCCGGAGAAGCATAAAGGTTTTATAGTATTTCCAATATTTATTTATGTGTTTAGTACTTCAACATATGTGTATGTCCCTTTTACGACATTGGATAATGTTAGACCTTGGGCAGAGTGAAATCGGCTGTAAAACATTTGCAATTCGAAATGTGGGGGATAAGGTATGGTGAGCTTTCCAAGGGGAAAGGGGGCCCCGTACATTAAAGCAAATGCGACGTAAACATTAAATATCCCCTATAACCAAAAAATCGCTAAACCAATAAAAAATTTTAGTAATCATTTTCGAAAAGTATTTTTCAAAAACCAAAATAGTTAATTTAAATGGGAAAGCGAATTTTTTTTTTTTTTTTCTTTGCCTCCCCCTCTTGGAGAAATAATGCGAAACTTGGCCAATTGTTTTATCTTGAAGTGCTGTTAAATTGATGATGGATTTTGTTTAGGGATATCTATACAGTGTTTGCATGTAATAATCGGGTAACAAAAAAAACCAAACACAACAAAAAAAAGCAATATTTCAAAGAAGTTTGCGAGCCAAAACTCTGAAAACTTATCATATAAACTGTATAAGTTTCCCACCCCCCGAATCCAAAACCCTCCTTTTTCTACGCATTTAGAAATTAGTTCCTGTTTAAAAGTCCCCCATGCCCAAAATGCAAACAGTTATTTGTAAAAGTTCTTTTGCGCTCTAGAGGGGAGGATTTGCAGGAATTAGATTTTATGTTCGGGATTTTTTACCCATATGCCCAGCCTGCACTCTATTTTTCTGTGTTGGGAAATGGGGGGGGTACTCTAGTCAACATCGCCGTGTTCATCAATTCACGTGGAAAATTTCACCTTTACTAAAAAATCTCTTGCTTGGTTCTGCCGAATGCCGCTGCAACATGGTTCTCCATTCAGGGAAATGAAAAATGCGCCCCCCCATAACAGGCCCTTACAAAAAACAACAATGTCCCCAATAGTAACCCCCACCCCACCCAGCCCCCATTGCCGTGGGGGTAAATTTCTTTGTGTTGAAACTTTATCCGAACCTTGTGTTTCCCATTGGATTCAATTAATGGGTCCTAAGTAGATGCAAATTTATAAAAGGAGGCAAACTTATATACCTTGTCCATTGGCTGTTTTGGAATTGGAATTTTAGTAAAATCGGGACCTGGTGGAATTTCTTAAAATATGTTGGTGGGACTCACTTGGGACCTCGACCTTGGTGACTGGGGAAAGTTTACAATGCTCAAGAGGACTTAATAAATATTTGGTAAGACTTCTTTGGGGACTCGCCAACTTCTGGTGTTTTTTTTCGGACTTAGTGGGGGACTCCAGCGGCGACACATCCCAAACACTGGTTTTATATACCAATCGCTTTAACCCCAGTTTTTCAGGGGTGGGCAGATGAAGTCTATCCGAATAATAAAGTTGGGGTTGGCCCTTCAATTTAGTAAAGGAGTGTTACCCTGTTCACTTATAATTGTTTCATATTGGAAGTCATGAGAAATTACGGCAGGTCCCTTGCAATGATTTCAGAAGAAGTTGTATATTTATCAAGATGGTTTTTTTTTTAGCTTGTAAATTTTCTTAGTGGGTTTTTAGATTTTTATCTTACTGCCATAATATGACAAAAATCTTGCCCCTTTCTTTGGGGGCGCGTCCGAATTTCCAGGATGAACAATAATATGTGCATGCATAAGGCAGGCCAAAAACAAAGTGTATTAGTTTTGGCAATGTTTGCAGTTTGATTGCCCAGTATAGGTTTGTTTTATACAAAAAACCAAAAACATCGAAAAAACAAGAGAAAATTTTCGATATTTTTCCAAAACTGGTTAACTGATGATTTTATGATGTGAATACATATTTGTTTTGCTTTGTCGATGGTCAATGTTTTCTTTTTGTCTTCTATTCTACTCACCCCATTTTATCTTGAGGGGGGGGAACAAGCCGGGCAGAGCCAGGACGGTAACCGTTACAATGGGTGAACAGTGGGGGTAATAAGAATAATAATAACTATACTGGTAAAAAGTCAGGGAAAAGAATTCGAATTGCCCCCATTTTTATATACAACTTGGTTCTGAATGAATAAATCTTAAAATTTTGGTAAAATGTATTTTCCCAGCTTTTTCCCTATAGTTATCATCAATGTAGAAATGCTCTATTTAGTATTATTATTGTGCGGTTTGAATAATTATCATATGCAAAAATAAATCCCCCCCCCCCCTTTTTCTAGTGCCTTTTTTTCACCATTCAATAAAATCTACGATGTGTTTTTTCCCCAAAATTGGGAACTCTATTAGCCAAGCCAATTAAACGCAAAAGTGGGAAAAAATATGTTGGCCGCCGAAGGGGATAAAACCTTGAACCCCAGGTATGAGGGTTTTTTTATGGAGTTAGGTTTAAGCGGAATGGTGGACATCAGGTTTTTGTTTAGAAATTTAAACTTGGTTTTTGTAAAAAATTCCATTGGGATTGTATGGATGATAATTTGGATGTTTTTTGACCCCTTTAGTGGACCAATTCACCTATTGGTTGTAGAGGTGGACTACCCTGAGTTCAACATCTTTTAGGAAAATGTACACTTGACTGGTCACCCACCGTGGGTTGACCGTCTTGGCTAAATACCCACCCCACTCGTACTTGACTTGGACTAACCCTTAAGACAAAGTAGGAAGCCCCCCCCCCCCCCCCCCCCCCCCCCCCCAATTTGGGGGTCCCCCTTTGAGGGATTTTTTTTGTCCTTCTATTTTAATAAATTTAGGGAGCCCCTGGATTAATTATCCTCCTGAAAAAAAAGACAGGGTTTGCCTGTCTTATTGTTGTGTTATAATGATCAGAGAAGAAGAAAAGGTCTCCGGCCGCCTCCAAGGAAAGTGGTTAAAATTTAAAGCGCATCACCTTAAAACCTGCCTGCTGTGTGAAAACTTTCCCGCGCAATTGGTTCTTAACATTTTGTTTCTGGTCTCATTTGTTTGGTTCTAATGTATTCTTCTACCCGGATGTTAGAAATCGGAGCCACCCAGTTGGGCTTCCGACCTTTGCGACGACGTACCGCAAATTTTGTATTGTGACCGGGCTTGGGGACTTTTGATCTTGTTGGGGGGACACGGATTTTTTATTAAATGTTTTGTTGTTTAAGAAACCTTGGGGGGGTCAAACTCGTAACCTCGTGTTCTTTTAAACTTTGGACTTCGAAAGTTGGAAAAGTGAACTCTCTGACTCCATTTCCCAAATTCATGAGAGGAATAAAGTTGGCATACATTCATTCGTAGGGGGTGGTAGGTCTTAAAACCAGGGCCCGATAACCATTTAACAACCGTCCTACCTATAAAACATCTACCTATAAAAGCAGTTATGCTAGCGCATTTATGTCCAGCAATCCACTCCCCGTAGGGGCGTTAATCCATAGGGTAGTGGGTGACCCACTTTGAAAACAAACTGAACCTGGTTAGCTGGATCATCAAAAAATCAACCAGGTTGAAAAAAAAACATTTATTGGGCTGCATTGCGGATCTTTTTACTAGACTGTGGCCCATGTGAGGGGGGACATCTTGTTTTAGTGTTCGACCAGATTTATAACACACAGTTTCCAGCCAGGTTTCGCCCAAGTTTCCCAGAAAATCCCACACCAAGGAACAATTGTTTTATTTTCAAAATTTAATTTTCTCTGTCTTATGAATATTTTGAGCATGTTCCAAACTTAAATTTTGGCGCGAGGAAACTGCAAAACTGGTAAAATTTATGAGCAACAATAGGGGAATAAGTATTTCCTCTTATTTTTGTAGCACAGGGCATTTTCCATCATCCATCCCATGGGGTGTTTGAGACATTCACCTTTTTTACCCACTGTGCTCACCGATGCATTGGCAGATAAAAAGGAAAAAACTCTTAAATGAAAAAAAGTCTGAGAATCATTCGAAATTATAATATGATTTTGAACAGTTCATAGGAATTTCCCTGTTGTAAAATGAGCTAATTGAGTCTATCTCAATTGGGAAAATAATGGATTTTAATTTGGGGTTGTTAATTGGTGGTATTTACATTTTACAGATTCGATATTTTGCGACCAACACAATACGCTTGATGAATGAGATTTCATCTTACTCCTATTTTCTGACTAGAGAAGGTAACAGGATTCGTTTCAGAATTGAAAAACGGGGAATTTTATGGCCGTATTTTTGTTTCATTTTCAAGTATTTTTTTAACATATGATATGCATTGGTGTAGGTGTTCAAGTTGCTCATCACTTAAAATGGCTAATAATTTAATAGGGACAAGAGTGTTAACAGCGGGAACCTTTCATTTTAATCCAAATAGGGAGAAGGATTTTTATTTATGGCATTCTTTACCATGGTGTTAGTCATTTGTCTTTTCTCTGATCTATCAACGAATTGTTTTTAATTCAGTGTATGAAATATTTGCTTTTATTACAAGTGGGGTTTTTGTATTATATATTAACCATATGGGTTCGGGTATCCCCTCGTTTCTTGGTATGTTAACATGTTTCTTCTAAGAGTGAAATGGTTTCTGAGATTTATATCTGGTTTTGTTGGTCGGATTATATTCATGACGTCTGTTACGCATTTTTTTTGAGTGCTAATTTATTTTACGCTCTACTCCCCATAGTATTACTCCAGGTTAAAGGCTTGATGGATTTATTAACGCAATGATTTGAAATTTTATAAATTTAGGATATCCAATTTCTTATTAAACATTCTTTAAGTATTTTCAATTACGGTTTCCACTTGGTTTTTTTTTTATTTAATAACTATTTGAGGGGTTTATACAATCTGGCATTGTCACCAGTTTTTTTTATTTTGGGGTTGAATAATTCATTTTAATTGTTTATTTTTGTGTATCAGGTTCCTAAACACAAGTACAATAAGATGGGGGGGTTGTTATTGGGATTTTTGATGGTTTACCAGATAGATTCCTGATAATGCGAGAGTATATAATTGGATTAATGATCTATTGTTCTTCCAATCAATTTTGTAGAGATTTTGGGTTACAGATGGATGATTGTATTAACTTTACTTAGATTTTAATAATGGGGAAAGCCAATTGTTTTCAATCACGTAAAATGAAAGAAATCTCGGAAAATGTGTAAAATGTTTTTCCAAAAATAATTATCGGGGAAACTAGCTTAATGATCATAATACAGCCAAAAATGGTCGTTGGATTCGAAGGGGGGATATTTTTTTCAATAAGGGTGAACTTGGCCCCTATTTCAACTTGGTCCCCCACATGAAAACATTGAAAAAAAGCACAAAAAACAATACCGATTGTTAATTTTCACTGACATTTCGATGTTTTGTCTGGAAATCTCCCCAAGATCCAGCTCTCGAATTTCCTTTTTTCGGAAAAAGGCTCAGGCAAATTTACATTGGCCTTGTTTTTGTATTTTTTTTATTATTTTCCCAATTGGAGTTTGGGGAAAACATATTCAAAATATAAACTACGAGTCTGACTATCCCTGGTTGGACAAAAAACCAAATTTGGATCTATTTGAAAAAGGCAAACATAAAGTTTACAAAACATAACCTTGGGTTTTTATAGTTAAAGTCCCCCCCCAAATAAGAATTAACCAAGTGTTTTGAACTCCAAAGAGAAAAAAGTAAAATCCCAATTACCTTATGTTTTATATTTACCCATTCATAAAAGGAATTTTGATTATGAAGAGCGGTGCCTGTAGTTAGTTTATTTGCGGAAAAGTACTGTATCACCTAAAGCGTGGAAAGTCTTTTTGCCATTTTAATTCAATCAAGGGCACCCCTTGTGACTCAAAAAACCATTGGGTTACCCCCCCCCGAACTGAAACTGAACTAAAAACCAGCTTATTTTTGCGGCCCCTAATTTCCGCATGATTTTCTAACAACCCAGAAACTGGCAGGAAAGTATCATACTACCTCCTAATTACTTCTAAACCACACCTGAGAGGGAAAGGTTTCTTCCCCCTTTCAGTTGTTAAACTTTAGGGCAAATGCCCCCCCAATTTTTTAGGTTTAGCACATCGAAAACTAAAATTTTTTAGGAAAGCTTTTAAATTTGGCAAATAAACTGCCCGATAGGAAAATAGCCAAAAAGGTGTTTTTTTGGGGCTTTCTTTGAAGCCTTTTTTTTAATAGCCATAAAATGGAGTAAAATGATTATATAAAAAACATTTTTTGAATTTCCGTCCCACCCGATGAAAATCCCAAGAACTCAACGGGGGGTGGGGTGGGACTTTTTGCCACACCCTGCCAACACCTTAAAATATCCCGAAAGTCCCGGAAAATAGATAAGAAATTAGGAGAAGCTTAATCCCGATGATTAGTTTTTTTGCCAATATAAAAAAATATGATGGTTGATTTTGTTTCACTTCTAAATACCTGAAGAAAGATAATTGACCAATTATGTTTATATTTCCATCGTAAATAAAAGGGAAAATAATTTTTTTCTATAATCGGGGATCGAAAAATTTTTCGGGGGGGGGACATTGGGGATTTTAAATATTTTTTTTTTAAAAACAAAGTTGGAAATTGCCCCTTAGCTATTCATTCAAAAAATAAGTTGGCCGAAGTTTTCAAAAACAATGTTAGATAGGAATTTAGAATAGAAAATTTTAGGGGGGGGGATGAGAAATTATTTTTCTATTTCCCAAATTTATTTTTCCTTTAGAAATGTAGAAGCAAAGATAGTTAAAAATTATTTCGCCTTAGTACAAATTTATTTTACCCGAATTAAAGCAGTTAATTATCATTTTCAATATTGGAAATCCAATTTTTGAAGTAATTTAGGTTCCCCCCCCCGGACTTACCTTTTTTTATGCGGGGAAAATTACTTCACTCTATGGGGGCCTAATGGTCGGAAATGCCTCACTTTAAAAGGATAAAAAAAAAAAACCAATTAATGGACTAACTTGATATAGGGCAAATGGGGAGCTACTACAAAAAATCCCTAGGATATCAAACATTCCAAATAACAGGGAACTGGTGGAGCAATATAAAAAATTATACAAAGTGAATGGTGGGATGATATTTAAAAAACCCATTTATCCGACTTTTGGGGGAATCAAGGGAAATTTTTAATTTAAACCTCTTTATAAATACATGAAATATGTTAGGGTATATAAAAAAAATGGCTCCCATCAAAAATAAATGGTAATATGAGTAAATAAAATATAAATAAAAATCAAAAATGCGAATTATCTGTTATGGATTTCGTTGAAAAAAAAAATAAAAAAATAAATGTGTGGTAAAGAAATTAAGATGAGAAATAAAAAAAAATCTCAGAAAAAAAGAAAAAAATGAAATAAAAAAAAAAAAATGTTTAAAAAACTCTATAATTATAAGACCAAAAATCAAAAAATAAGATTCATAAAATATAAATTAAATTTTTAAATAAAAAAAAAAATTTATTTAAATCAATATTTTTTTTTATTATATAATAAAATATAATATAAAAAAAAAAAATAAAAATAATTAAAAAAAAAAAAAAAAATAAAAAATTATTCATAACTAAAATAATGTAAATATCTACCATATAATATAATAATATTATATACAGTTAAATAAAAAAGTCGAAAATAAAAAGCCGAAAACTTGAAATATGGTCAAAAAATATAAAAAAATATTAAATAAAAATATAAATAAAATAAAACATGAAAAAAAAAAAAAAAGCGCGCATAAACTTGACGGAAAAACCTTAATAAAATATGTATTAAAGAAATAAAAAAAAAAAATATTCATAAAAAAAAAAAAAAAATGATACGAGCCTTGTTGAACACGATATGGGGGCAAACCAAATAATAAATAATATTCCCCTTAAAGTTATTAATATAAATTTAACAAAATATATATACAAAAAAAAATCCCAAAATAAAAAAGAATAACTGCCTAAAAAAAAACGGGGAAAATATGAAGGTGATAAGTCCTAATAAAAATAAAAAGGTAAAATAAAAAAATATCGGGGGTGCAAAAAAACAATTTAAAATGGCGATTAATATATACTATAATAAATATATTAAAATAAAATAGCTAGAAAATAAATGATCAATAAATATCATACAAATAAATCATAAAAAAATCAAATTATATAAATTTGGAAAATACAAAAATCCAATTTTTATTCTTATTAAATGTATAATGTAAATTATATGCAGCGGCGGTAAAATAATTTTTTAACCATATAATAAATAAAAAAAATAATAAAATAAAAAGAAAATTATATTAATAAAAAAATAATAATTAAAGCAATATAAAAAAAAGGGAAAATAAAATCAGGAAAAAAATATCATAAAATCAAAATAATTTAAAATATAAATTCTATAATGAATAAAATATTAAATATTTAAAAAAAATAAAATTATATAAAAAAAATTATTACTAAATTTAAAAAAAAAAAAATGAACGCATCAGTTAATGATGGCGTTTGGTTTATAAAAAATCATTATGCCTGATCTCAAAAATGATAATAATATCGAAATATTAATAAAAATTTGGTTCTAAAATCTGTTTTTCCAGGGAAGCGGCTTAAAATGTGTTGTAATAAAATAGGGATTGTTGTGAAGTTTTTGTGTTCTTGTAAAAAAAAAATTAGAAAAAACATGTAATATGTAAAAATCAAAAGGGTAGATTTGATGGAAAGAGTTTGCCCTAATAACATATTAAAAAAAATAAAAAAAAAAAAATAAAGTTAAAAAACATTGTGGCAATCGACCTCTAACCGCCCGCCTAATGACAAAAAAAAAAAAACTATTTCGAATGTATCCCCCAAAATAAAATACTAGAAAACAACATTGTAATAATAGAATCGAAAATATTTGGGGGCGACGTTATTTAAAAATCTATTCTAAATTTAAATCTATTGTTATATTATATATCTAAAAATGATCTAATAATTTTTTACGGTGTTAAATAAGGCATTGAAGTGGTCTAAATAGCTATATATGCTGTAGAAAAAAAGTCTCCCAAATGAAAAAAAAAAATATCATGTACGCCAAGTACAGCAAATAGATGTATATATATATATATATATATATATATATATATATAGGTACTTGTATAACGATCAGAAAATCTATTTTGTCGAGCTTGGGCCACAAATGGACCGCGCCTTTCCGGCGCGAACCCATAAGTGACCCAAACTCGATAAAACATTCTTCGTCAAACTATTTCTGGCTGGAATTTTTGTGTGAGATAAAATTTTAACATTGTGGTAGAGGGGTCGTAAGACTCACAAACAGAACTGGTTAGTTCACAGTTCTGTGTTGAGGAAAATACGCGCCTTGGAACATTTGGCAAAAATACTAAAACACTATTCGGATGATGATTTCGTTTAAAAAAAAACAGAGAAAGATTGCGCCGAAGGCAGGAGAAAATTTGACATTCGTTCACATCCTAAAAGTTTCAGGATAGAATGATTTAACATTGCGGGTTCCGCGTCCAATGTCCTGTTGTAGGAAACAAACAACCAAAAACAAGACATTCAGGGTCAAGGACACAAATGGGATTAGAACCGATTACATAAAGTGATCAACACATTGCAACAAAAATGAATCTGGTCCAAAAATAATTCTGATAATTTTTCTATGTGTGCGTTTTCTAATATACTTATCCCCGACCTTTTACAATAACATTATATTTTTTCAATACCAAATTTTTTTTTATTTTTTAACATAAAATAAATTTTAAAACAATTACTTACAAAACGATTTCAGATTGATTACGAATAGAAAGTCTTGCTTCGATCGAATTCGAATCACAGAATGATATTACGAGTATATTAGATAACCACCCTCCTAAAGATGGTATAAATCAAAAAAAGCAAATTGCATTATTAGTTTACAAAACAACTGCACTCTAATGCCAGTAAAACATTCTCAGGATTACACTGTAACACAAATGGTTTACAGTAAATTTACTGGTAAATTTGCGGTAAATGCATATATCCAAATTTATAAAACGCCTTGAAGTTGATGAGAGAGATTTATAGCCAAGAGAAGTCAATTTTTTCAATACCGTCCATAGTAAATCTCTTAGAGTGAAAACACCAGTGCTTTTGTTGCATTTTATTGTTACAGTGTAGGTTAATTCATCCAAAACGTTTTCCTTACCATGCTCAAGTAATTTTTGGTTTGGATTTGCTTAAAGCGTAAAAAAAGCTAATATTAACAATTTTTATTATTTTGTTTTTACCTCTGTACTCTTACTGAGGTGCCACCATAATGGGCGGTAACTGAAATAATGCCGAAAATGAACATCTGAAAAAAGTATTGATTGAGCAATGTTCTACCCCTTCACTTTATCCACAGAGCCTACAAATCAGTAAATATAATAAACTAATGCGGGATTATCGTGCGTTTACTTCTAATAATTTGTGCTAAAGATGTCATATTACGATTATTCACCATGCGGTCCAGTTCAAATACCTCACTTCTCATGCATCTTTACCTTTGGTGGTTTCAGTTCCGTTTGGAATGTGTTTTCTGCTTTGAGTGCAGTTGTTAGGTTACTACATCTTTAGTAGCCTTTTGTGCTATTAAGGTGCCCGTTTGGTTGGTTCTTTTGGGCAATGCCCCTGGCCTTCCTCAAAGTAGGATTCCCAAAAATGTTTGTCTCTATGGTGGTATGGCAACTCACATTTAGTGCATTTTGCCAGTATACAACGATTTTGTGGGATTTAGATCGCTATCTTTACTTCTAATAATGTGTCTAGAGAAGAGTCTTATTATAAATATTCTAAAGCTTTGGGTGCATTTAAACATATAAGTTCGTGAGTATTTGCCAGTTGCTACGCTTGTATGCGGGTTAGCTTTTATTTGCAATGTATGATTTGCAAGTTAATCATGCGACTTTTCTATGGTTCTGTAAAGAGCGAACTTCATAGAAAAGATCAGACACAACTTTTGTTACTGGCTGTAATAGTCTCGTGAGAAGAAGAGACCCAACTTAAGCCCTGTGTCACCACATTGTCCTTTGTTTGAAAGAATTAATTCTAGGATGTTAGAGTAGGTCAGCTCATATATTACACAGATACTAAATATGCCCGGTTGCTGATTCTCCGACCTTTATTTGTTTTTTCGCCACCATGGTACGGGTTCTATGCCGTTATGTTTCAGGGCCCACGTTGTAGTCTTGTGCATAGCTCCCCCGAAGATTTTATAAAAATTTATATACAAGTGTTATTGTGCAATGCTTAAAAAGACGGAAAGAAATTGTAGATGCGTGATCTCTTAAAACAAAATACTTTTATACCTCAAAAGCGTCTATTATATATCAATACTCCGATATGAATATGTAAAGCTTTATGTGTATATTTAATATTAGCGTTTTTATGATATTTAGACTCGGTTTTTTTAAATTATTTGTATATGCGGAAAACTGCCGTTTATTTAAATTTATTCGTCATGAATGAAGTGGTAAAGCAACTGCCTAAAAAGAACTAACTTCTGGTCACCTTAGAGAGTCAAAGAGATTAATACGATAAGTATAACAGAACAAGTAGGGCTGGGGCAAAAACCGAGAAAAATAAGCCCAATTTGAATATTTTTTCCGTCTCTAGTCCCCCGACTTTACCTCTCGCACACTGGATAGAAAGAAAAATACTACCCTTCTCTCTCAAACAGGACTGATCGTAAAATGAGATTAATATCCAAAAGTTGTAACATTCCTAGTTTATTATCTTTCCCCAAAAAAAAATAATAAATATGTTATACTTGCAGAAAACTCGCATTCTGTAGCCTGAACTTTCCGAACACAGATCTACCAATGGGTGAATGGGGCCCCCTTCTTTTTTTTTTTTTTTTTTTTTTGATTATCCTCAAAAACCTAGAGTTCACATACACCAATTATCTTCACGCTAGTCGATTTGTGTCGGAGCTCCCTATACGTCGGATCCAATGGGCGTTCACATTTCCAATAAGTATGGAATCATAGAATGAATAATCTAAAAAAGATACCAATTTTCTAAAATGTTATAGAAGCAATCCGCTATCAAATGAATGTGTTTCGCATTAGAAAGAAAAATTACAGTGGTTTCCCAGGATCCTACTGGATTGATAATTGGAAAGTATATGTTTATAATAAAAAAGTGAAGGTCCAAAACAATAAACAAATATTCAAACAAAAATCACATTCTAATGGTAAGAACATAATAATAATAATATATATAAAATATATTGATTGAAACTATATAAACTCAGAACAGCATATGTTGGAAAAACAAGCCTATTTCAGCTTGAAGGCAAAGCGGACTGAGGAAGGGAGAAAGAAACAAAGCACATTAAGATTTAGAAAATATTGTCGAGGGAAATATTTTAGTGAATCAATCTTTAAAAGTTTGCGTAATACATTTGATCAAAAATGTCATGAATTAGTTTCATTCTAAATGAAAATTTCACAACACAATGGCAAGTTTTTCATAATCTATGAACCATTCACGATTGATTCAGGTAATTTGCCCTTCCAATTCATCCCAATCGCAGATCTGCGAAACGGAAACATCCTATACTTGTGAATGGTCTCCACACACAACAAAAATACACAACGTTTTTTCTAAACATAAAATATAAAAATAAAAGCACTGCAAACGTTGTGGATGTCCAAATGTTTAACACATTTTATAACACTAGTCCTTGTCTTTTTATTAAATTTGATTTGAATCAAAAATGATTTGTTGTACTGTGTGGATATTTAATGGCTGAAAGGAGGACCAAATCGAGCCATAATATTTTAATCCTATATTTCAACTTCTTCAATTAACCAGTCTGCTTTCTCAACTTAGTTTTAAACAAGGACAGTGAATTAGTGGATGTTGATTTGGTAGGAGTTCCATTCATTCTTTTCCAAATAAATACTCCTTTGCTGTCGAAGGCGAGTGTATGGACTTCAGAGATTCATTAATGATGGAGTCCTTTATACAATAGTCAGGTACACCGGTAATTCTGATTCAAAAGTTCTTCATTTTTTTGATTATTTTTATAATTAATTCATTTTTGCCAGTGGAAATCATGATATATGCCATAAATTTTACTACGTAAAATTTGAACATAAATCATGGATTCTGCTGCAAAATGGCCAAAATATAATCAAATATCAGCAAATTTCGTTTAACTGATTTATCATGATTACCGAATACCGTTTAAAACTAAGCTGTATAAGTGGACAATCTCCGGGAAACTCCCTAAAGATTTTTAAGTTGTTTATTTATTCCTCCAGACGTCGCAGCTGCCGCGGCGGGTGCTTTCTTCCGTTTGGATAATGCTCTGCGAGGACCATCTCGTGGTATTACGTTTCAAATTTTCTTGCGGGAAGATACGCAATAATTCCCACCCGATGTCAAGCGAATCAAAAAACACTTCGGTTTTCGTATGGACCTGTGAAATTAAACAGCGAAGAACAAGTAATAATTTGATCGCCCAGGGAAGATACCACTAGTTAAGACTCTACTGTGGTGGTTCAGTTCTGTATGGAATTAGTTGGAAGTTGTTACACTTTACTGTAATGGTTCAGTTCTGTAAGGGTCTTGAAAGAAATAAGGACAAAAAAAAATTAATTAGTCTAAAATAGCTAAACGAATCTCTTTTTGAAGATTGCTCTGGGGGCAGGTAGCACTTTCTTTGAGTGAGGTTCACCAAAAGGCTTCTCTTTGGAAATATTAAAAAGAGCCCTGAAATGATCAATCACTGCTCAATTAAAAAGGTTTGCGATTATGAATTATAAGATACCCTTGTTCAAAATTTAAATTAACGCTGTGAAAAACTCTGCTTCAGTTTGTTAGGTTCAATTTTTTTATTGAAATTCACTATGAGCGAGGCCTGAAATAGCGCTGAAAAGGAACAAAATAACGGCCACTTAATAGCGAAGAGAAGGCTAAAAAAATGTCGTAATACCAGCAGCAAACACTCATTCTAAACAAAAAAAAAAACATTGTAAATGTTCTCCAATGCCCCAATGAGCCTCATTTTTCTACATTTTATGAAATAGGCCTCTGCCATGCAGGTGTGGTTCAGGGCAAAAACTAAAAAGAGAAAAAACAAAGAAGTAAGGGAGCAAGTAGAGATGATTTTTTTTTACCATTGTTCAGGGAGGGCTGATGTCACACACTGCACTCTACTATTGCTGCTTAAGTATTCTGTTTTGGGGGATGTTTTTCTGCTTAAAATGCAGTCGCTGGAGGCGGTGCCCGGTTAGCTCAATCGGTATAAAGCGCTTGGGATTATTTTTACGCACTGTGGAGCTTTACGCATCTCTGATCATGACGCAGGTTCGAATCCCGTAAAGAATTGATTGATGATTTATATGACGAGAAGAGGTCTTGCTGGTTTCGTCGACAGTGGTTTCATGGAATAAAAAAAAAACCGGCCGCTTACGGCTCTTTCTCCACCAGGCCAGGTCCACGCACAGAAAAAAATGAGAAATAACGATTAAAATTAAAACCTTCACCCTCGATTCGGAACTGTTATATCTTGCACGAGAGGTACGTGGTTTTGTCATATGGTTTTAAGCTGTAATTCTCGGCTTTCCTCTCCCCGCAGGATAAAAATGATATCCTATCTTATCTCCCAGTTACATTTTACCCCCCTCTTTAGCCTTACCTTGTGAAATTGCTGAAGTTCTATTTTCAAATGCTTAGCCAAAAAATTTCAAAGGATATTTATTAAAAATTCATTCTTGTGACAAGGCTTCTTTTCTCCGGGGAAACAACTGCTTTCATTGCTTGCACAATCTTTTGCCGATAGCGTAGTTTGCGTACTGTACAAGAAAAAGTGAATTTTATTTTATTAGTTATCGTTTAAGTCGTTGGGGTTCCAAATCTAAGTTATATTTTGCTTTTCACTACTCACTACGGGTTTTAAATAGTTGGAGGTGGGTATGCTAGCCTTGAATCATCATAGGGGAGGTGGTGAAACACGGCTTTAGTTTTTTCCACCCATATTCTACATCTTTTTCTGGAATTTGTGGAGGACATAAAAAAAGTTGACATTATTTTCAGTAAAAATATCTTTTGAATCTGTTGATTTCCAATTAATAGGGAAAAATCGAGAGAAAAAACCATATTTATGATTCACTGAACCCACCAGATTGGATGAAATATTTTGCCCACAGTAAACCCTTGTTCGTCAACAAGTAGTTGCTTATTACAAGAAACTGTGATCATGAGTGATTCCCACTCAAAAAAGAATGGGATATAAAAAGAATGTTAAACAACAGAGAATTTTACTTTTCCAGTTGATTAGATAAACATCAGAATGGTCTTTTCTTGTCATTCCTTCTCCAATAGCATGATTTCTTGAGACGAGACAGTGAAGGTAACACGCGAAACCGATTGCTAGGTGGATACACTTGTCTATTATGTAAATACTTACCTGATCTATCAATGTATATTCTGACGCCTTCTGTGATGTAGCCAGTGAGATCATGGGATTGGATGGTGTGATATCTGAAAAAGACAAGATTACATGAGTCACTAACTGTTAATGCATCAAGCTGTGTGTAATCATCACGGCTCGAAAAAATACAACAGAAAACTGTTAAGCGTGTTAGAGTTGTATGTGAAGTCGTCAAGCAAATATTAATGTTCATTATTTGGGCTCCATGTTAAGTACACAGATACCCAAATGGAGCCTAAATAATGAACGCTGATATGAGTCAAGTTACTACAACTACATACTCTGGCGCTACTATTTTTTGTGGTGGTTTTTGTTGTATTTTTATGTAATGCAACTCGATGTGGAAACAATACACAAAAACATCATACGCAAGCATTGTACGTGTAGCTAGCGACTTGCATTGCAAAGAAGAAAAACATCCCAGATGCAACTAAACTGGGGTCGCTTATGGTTGGCGGAAAAGAATGGCGATGATGATTATGGCTTAGGCTGCGATACAGGTTTATTATTTGTCAACTACGCGCATGATATGCCGTCGATTATAAATTACCGCACCGTTTGGAAAGAAAATGATGCGATAATCATTATAGTATGCTTTTGTATCAATGAGCCACTTGAGTGAGTGACCCTAAGTTAAACCTAACGCACACTTATGGAAATAGATGGCGAGTGCACTATCTGCTAGGCATGAGTTTGTTCCGTTTTCATTCTCGACAATGCCAGAATTGAGGCTAGATTCCAGAAGTGCGTAAGTGGGCGAAAGATTGTTGTGTGTTTTGTAGTGAACAACTTGAAGTGCGGAATAACGTATTCACCCGTTACCCTTTTTTTGCGGTTATTGTTCACGCAACAACTTGGGTATCACGGAAAAATCGGAACAAGAGAGGATTAAACTGCGATACGGAATTTTAGGAAAACTACAATACTGGTATGATTATAGTTCTTACGTAAAGTCCGCACAAGATCAAGTAGATTACCTAGAGACACCTTTTAAGAAGCTACGCAGGGAAATATATTATGGTATTTCAATCTTCCAATTCATCCAAATGTAAGGCGATCAACTCACCGTTCATTAGGCATAGTTGTAAGATAGGGCTTCTGTGTGGTAGAAACCAACCTTCTGCCAGCACAACTCTGAGCCACGACGCCGAGCATAATAATTGTTGCCAGGATCAGATGTATACATCTGTAACGTGGGGAAAACCTGATCCTTCCTGGGACTTCCTCACGAGCTGCGGAGACTGGAAGAATTTGTACCGAGAATATTGTTTAGAAATCTGCAATAAACTAAAGAAAGGAAGTGTATTCTAATTTTGATTAAGGAAGGTTGGTTATATATATTAGATATCATCGAATTTCATGCCTGCGGTAGAGAGGATATTTGAGGAGATGGAATTAATCCTATGGTGAGAATACGAACTCTTAATGACAGACAACAATTATGTAATCGAGGGTTTGGAGAGGTTTTTGACTTGAGAAACAGTCTTGCAGATTTTTCTGCTGTAGAGTCTTTAGATTTTCTTGTTGAATTGGGGCGTGTTAAGGTTTGGGGCTTGGTCCACTTTTGCTATGGACGAATTGTACATTGGTTGGCAGAGAAAGCCTGTAATCTAAAGGTTGCATGTGCATCCAAATATTGCACACGGAGAGAGCTCCAAGCAAACCTCTCGCATTACATTCATTACCATCACCATTGTATTCGAAACCTTTTCAGACATTTAATAGTGCAATTTGTTGGCCGGATTTGTAAAACATTATTAAACTCTATCCCTCAACATGTTAAAATAAAAACTTAATTAAGGTCGGCATTGATGGCTGAAAAAAGTTAAGATTCTGATTTTAATTTGAAATATCTCCTCATATACAACACCGCGGTCAAAGACTATTTTATACAAGCCCATTTGCCAAAAATCCAAACCACACTAGGAGTATTTAAATAACAGGGGGAAATGGGAGGGAAAGGCTCATACCTCTCTAATAGCATTGCTCGCATCTAAGCACTCCATATCAGTTAAAATTAACATTAGACGTGTTTTTCACATTTGCAGATGCAAGAAATTTCTTGCACGTCAGTAATTGCTACTATTGGTTTTGTGATATGTTATTTCAATTCGTAGGATTCATTAGCCAACATTTTAAGAAAAGGCAGGCATCAGTGTGGTCCATAGAAACCATGTTGTTCGAAAGGTCTGATTTGAGAGAAATGCTTGCTGTTCCTATATTGAACCTGTTGATTTGAAGTTGAAAATGTTTTAACAAAATTGCGGACAAACTTACGACTGAATAACTTGGAATGTGCGAATAAAATTTGTTTTTGAATCGGGATTGAATCACTAACTTCATTGTTAAATAACAAAAAGTCCGATCATTGTTCCAAATAGAACTTGTCAGAAAAGACGAATACACAGACGTATACGTTTAGTAGAGCGTTATTTTTCACTCACACACATAATAAGCAACAAGTGTGTTATATATTTTATACGACGTGTAATATTATAATCGATTTTGGGGCAAATTTGACTCATAAATCGATTGTCTCAGTTTCTTCGTCTAGACCAAATTGAAAATCCAGGCTTGCACGTATCACAATTTATTGGTCTCCCTCATGGACGGATTATTCAACATACTTGGTTTCGAATTAAATCATGTAATTGAAATTATCTGAGTAAGCCCATTGAGTCGGAAAATACAAAGGCTGACCTTCCTATCCTTTAAAGAAGTTAGGAATAAACATTAAACTTAACTTAATATTTAAATTTGATAAACAAGCTATTTAAAAACTAACAATTGCCAATATTTAGAAATATTACGCTTTAACAAGAGCTCTGTACGCAAAAACTCACGTCCGCTTTGATGGTTGAATAGGGTATCATGAACCCAAGTCCTGACCAACCAATCTTCTAACTGAAAATACGTTCTGATAACTTCCCTTTTGGTTATACCCTTACTAGAATATGAGTTCCCCCGGTTGTTCTTGATCCGGTACTCTGAAGAAATTTGATATAATTTTACATATCTGGATCTGAGTAAAAATTGCGCTAGTGTACTGTATCCTTGCATTTTTAGCAGTTAATAGGGTATCGCGCCAAACACTAAAGGCTACCAGAGGAAGGATAAGTAGTTAAGTCCACGTCCCCAGACCAATATCAAAGTATCTTATACTGTCAAAATGGGTAACAGTAAGAAAACAAAATTGGAAATTTATCATCTCTTCCTTTCCGCAGAACTACAAATACATCATATGTTAGATCAGCGGTTTCCTCACAACGCCGTGTGAGAGATATATGAGTTCTCAGTGTGTTGGGTGCCCTAGTGATCAGAGTTTATAGAGAGAAGATGAAGTGCGAAAATTGAATTTATGTGTAATTTTGCAGTTTACTTTTTGTTGCAGTTAATATCTTAGTATTTTTACAGAGAGTTTATGTATGGTGTTGGGGAGGTGTGGTTGAGGATAGTTTTATTTGTGTTATATGAAATACATAAGTGTTTATAACTTGTGGTGCTAACATGGTTTTTGCGAATGCGTACCCAGTTGGACTATGAAAGATATGTGTTATTGAAGTGAGTTTTTGCTGTTTTTTTTGTGTCTGAGACTTTTGAATTCTTAGTTAGGTTCTTTTGGTTTCATGTAGAAAAAGTTTTATTTGTGGCCACAGATGTGATAGATTTTGTGCAAAGGAATGTATGTGGCGATGGAAAGAAAAAATGGTTTGGTGAGAAACCACCAGATTTAAAGAAAAAATATCCTGTTTTGAACTTAGCACACCCATAGCTCAGCATAAACTCTCAATAGCACTACGGATTGTGCGATCGAGGCTCATCAAGCACTACATTGTTGTCTCGTTAATTTCAACGATGCCACCCTGCAGACAGTAGTTATGTGCAGCGCAATTTCATTGTGCGGAAAAGCCCTTTGTAAATAGCTGAGGGGGGAAAAATTGAGCTTTTCTGTCCTCTTGCATTACTGTGGAGAACAAAAGGACACATATAGATTGATATGACATGGATAGAGATAAGAAGTTTGTATTGTTTATCCTACGGCAATGTGAAAAGCAGAGAATACAGCTTAACCATATGGCATTTTATGTTAACCTCTCTGCTGATGATACAAGGCCGCGAAGATTGGGAACATGTGGTCGGCTAGGGCAAAGGGTGGCAGTACGGTATGGTACGAAATCTTTTAGTCGTACTTCGAACCAGCCAGAAATAAATTTCGTTATCCGAACTTCTTACGTACCTTTCGGAAAATTGTTCGTACCCGCTTACCGTTCGATATTTATTTTTTTCGGACATACGTAACCGAAACTCGTACCAGTACGAAATTTAAGTTCGATTATCTATTTTTCCAATTTATCGTACTAGAAATTTCGCTACCACGTTCGAAAAACAGGTACTCGATATCGGTCTGGGCAGCATATTTGTGTACCGTACCAACTACCAATGTCCAAAATCAGCTTTCTTATGTAAGATCTGGCCACCGCTAGATAACGGTCACCAACATCTTACTATCAAAGTGATGCAGTAGTTTTATGAGATATGGCTTAAATATTCAGGGACGAGAAAAAACTATGGCGCTGCTAATCAAATCATATCGTCACCCCAAGTAATCAGAGATTGTTCACATTGCGTTATATAATATGAGAATGGTTTATATCGCCTGGTGGTGATAAATCGGTGGTAGAAAGCAAGAGCACTGTTTTCGCGAGACGAAAAAATCGGCAATATTAAGCAATATTTAGTCATATTAGACTAGTATTGTGTCGGTCCAAGAGAATGTATTTCTCGACTAAAAGACTGTTCGTTGTGCTCTCACGCAATGGGTTTCGTGCCAAGGATCAGATCATTCGAAGCGATGGATTAGTACGAACAGTATCAATTGTGCGTTTGGGGCATATCGGGATTTCTGGTTGCATTTACCGTTCTATTTCACAGTTACTGAGTAATGCTAGTTTATTTTTTATATTTTTCCATACAACACAGGACGTTATTCCCGACATGCCTCGATTGTCTATATTGTGTCAATAGAGAGGCTGTTTTTTTTACAAAATATAACTTCTATTTTTTTTTAAATAAAAAGCATAGCAGGCATCAGCTAACATTCAACTCAAAGACAGCGCATGAAAATTATTATCTTTATATATTTATGTGGTTTCTGCTCTGATTAATATACTTTATCACGTGTCAGGAGATAACACCAACAAAAGACTATAATACAGATCAAGACCGTTACTATAGCGGCTGGTTAGGTTAGGATATCTGGTGCATGGTGGGTGGTCAGGGGGAGGAGAGAGTTTTGTGATTTTAATGTTCACAAAATTTACGCGCGGCTGCAGTTTGCGCACTAATATTTTCCCCTGAATGTAAATTTCGATATATTCATGCGTTTCGCATTTTAGCCTTTTAAAGTGAGAAACCTTTATTTAATTTTTTTTACTAAATGTACAACGTGGGCTTTCGGCGCACTGATCCATCTTGCCTCTGTCTGGGAATGTTAAGTTTTTCACTCTTAAAACATGTATTTTTGTTTGTGTTTCATCTCCAATAAAGTTTGGTGCGCCACCGGCACTTCTAATCTTCTTTTGTTAAATTGAAAAGACCTTTTGTTGGCATGTTGGGAAATAATGTGCCCACCCTAAATTTTTTTTCTGGCAATCCGCGATTGTAGATAGTTTCATTGGTGCCCGCGTGATTTTTAGAGTATTGATGAAATGCTGCTTATTCTTGTCGATTTTTAGTCTGGGCTATCACAGCTTTTGGTCGTTGTCAAGATAGAAAAGGAAATCTAGAATAAGATGTCCCCCTCCCATAAATCAGCCTGTCCTATATATGTATTTCCACGCAATCACAAAGTTTTTAACCCACCGCAGGTAGTAGTACAGTAAAAACCGATATGCGACATAGGCCTCATCTAAATCAGCTCAAGTGAATCAGTTCATTTTTATTACCATACCTGCGCGCTTTTAATCATTTTGAAATTGCCCTTTAGTTTAAAATTCGTTGATAGACACAATTATATTAGCAGAGCCCCGTATGAAAGGCATAGATGTTAAATGAAATTATTTTTTGAATTCATTTGAGAAGAAGTGTCGATGCCGAAGGTACGAAAAGTTGTACGGTACGGTACGAAATAAATACCGAATTCGTACCGTACCGTACCAAGTACGAAAACTGAAAAATAGAATCGTACCGTACTATGTACGGAAAATTCAATCTTACCGTACCGACTTTGTACCGATACCGTACGTACTACCAGCCTTGGGTGACGGTTTTAGCCTATCTTTTCCAGACATTAAAACTGCACAATAGATTTTGTACCAACTAAGGATTAATACAAAAATACTCAGATTTGCGAATCAGCGACTCTAGCCTCTCTCAGTCTAATGTTTCAAGCCTACCTATGATGCTACAACAAGCATCATGACATATCAATTGGAATTTACTCAGAGGCTGGAAGAAACTTCTTGGAGTGGATTACCCTGACCAAGGCCCTCTACCAGCAACAATTGTAGACCGACAGGCTAGAAATGCTGGAAAAAATATTATCTTTTCCTGTTCGGCTTAGCCTACCCAAGTTATTACACCCTGGGCTGAATGGTGGGCATGCATTAATGAACCGGACTCGCCGGAACTCGAACCCGAGATCTTCAACTTGCGATGCCAACATGTTTAACCACTAAGCAATCGCACCCATATAGAAATGAACACGACAAGGTTGATTTTACTTATATGGTAAAGAATCATTGAGACGTAAAATATAAACCCAGACTGTTCTCTATGGTTCCGGTTAGCTCAATCGGTAAAGCGCTGGGAATACCTTTAAGCTGTGTATCTCTAACATCCTGGGTTGGAATCCCATGAGGGATGATTATATGCAGGAGGTCTGCTGGACGCCTCGCTGGTGCACGATGTTGTTCACGCAAGCACTGCTTACGGCTTCCTCCACCAACCATACTCACAGGGAAATTAGTAAAAATGACACAAGAAAAGAAATTGAAATTGAAAGAAAATTAAAATAAAAAAATCACAAGAGTCAAATACCTGTTCATGACATCAATAGCAGATATCCCGGTTTGAATCATTTCCTCTGGATAAATTCTTGATTCAGGGTTAATAGGTTGACCGTTGATATCTAGATAATCTTCTGGTAAAACTGGAGGTCCTTTGTCTATAGGTTTGCCAGATCCATTGAAAATACGACCTGAATATTGAAACAAACACCTCATGAATGCCAGTATATTGAATTAGGTGATTTAATGTATGTCCTTTCCTGAATACCCGAGTACCGATATTCTAAAATTGATTAAAATTTCTTTTTGATTATTCTTAACTTTTGTGAGAGCGGCGGGCTGAGTTAACATGTCGGCATCGCAGGTTGAATATATCTGTTAGAGTCTAGCCAAGTATTTCTTCTTCGGATGGACAAAATAGCTTTAAAACCATCAACACTGCTATTTAATAGCAGTATCTATGATTTTTTTTGTTCCTATAAAAGTTCACTCAAAGCAAGGCCAAAAGCAGTACCTAAAAGGAACCAATTAACGGCCACCTAATAGCAAAAAGCTACTAAAAGATGTAGTATCAGCAACTGCTCTCGGAATGAAAAACATTCCAAACAGAACTAAACTGCTATATTAAAAGCCATATACCACTTCTTTGCTTTCTTTTAGTCACGGCTTACAACATGCAGGAAATACAGGGCTTTGAACCTTTATACTATTCGATTGCTACCAGACACTTGAAAAGACATATATAAATCATCCAGTCACACATATATCATGAAACATTGCCCTTTTGCTACTTTTTCTTCTGATGGAACCAATTTTCTATAGGTGCCTGAGTAGCTGTTATTCTGCTAGTACCAAGCTAACATTAACTGTACTCTGAGCAAAAACATTCTAACCAAAAGTGAAAAAAATGCAAAGTTTTAACAAAATGCAGTAAATCATAACTCTAGGACCTTACACAATTCAGACAAAGACATCCCTAATCATAACACAAGGTCTCACCCAGCATGTCTTCCGATGTTGCGATTCTCAGAATATCTCCAGTGAATTCGCAGGTTGTATGTTTTGCATCAATCCCTGGGGTTCCTTCGAATACCTGGAGTAGAAAGTGGTTAAAACAAGCAAGATAAAGATAAGAAACATTAAATACATTGGGTGGTGTTACCATTGCCCAGGGAAGATACAACTGCCCTGCATTTTACTGTATCGATTCATTTCAAGTCTGTTCGGCTATCTTCGGCTTCATGTGCAATTGCTGTACTACATTTTGAACTACATAGCAGTATCGATGATTTTGACTTTTCCTGCGATTGGGGTGATACCAGACACTCAAAATGAGACAAATTTTACTCAACAAGAGTTAGACTCTTGCAGTGTTTAACCTTTTTGGCACTCGTACCCTTCGAGCTTTCATGAAATTTCCTCGTACCCCCGTCCACAATGGCTGACAGAAATAAATAAAATAAGTTATTTATAACTTACGTGTTGGATGCATACATTAAAAACATTCTTGTAAGTTCAACAATATTTACAGCACACCAACAATCAGTCAATTTACTAATGCTTTTTTGTAATTTTATAATTTCACTCTGCATGTCGTACCCCCTGCTTTGGTGCTTCGTACTCCTGATAAAGAACCCTGAGTTAAAGTATCCATACCTGAACGACAGCTTTATCCCCGCTGACTTCTAGCACTTGACCAGATCTCTGGCTTCCGTCCGCCAATGTTAAAGTTACAATCTCTGCATATTTTGCAAAACTCACTTTTTCTAAGATAACCAGTGGGGCCGTTGACACCAGATACCGTCCGATATGCTGAGAATATAACAAACAAATATGATAGGATAGATATAAATCAAATGAAACACACCGACTGCCAGGATATTAGCTGCTCTTTACTCAAACACCTAAAGATAATGAGTCCCATCGAAAGAAATTTGATAAATAAGAAATTTGAGTCATACATCTTTCGCTAAAAAAATAAAATGTCTATTTCAGCAACCAAACTGTAGAAAAAGTTTTCAAAATCAACAATGCTGGCTATGAAATAGCTGACTGATGATTTTGAAGCTTTTTGGTCGCCCAAAAGAGAGGACATGAGCTTGTCAGACACCAGTAGAAAAAAGATTCTGCCAGCTTAGAATAGAAGTTAGAAGACACGACTAGAGCTGGGCGGCATATCGGTAGGACGGTAAATACTGGTATTGAATTTTCCAAAATACTGTATCGCGTTAATTTTCGCAATGTCGGTTTGCCGTGATACCGGTATTTCGTGACATAGCTTCTAAAATGGTTACAAGTTGATGCATTATCGCGTCAAGTAACGACAAAAAACGGGTCTTTAGACTACTTGACCTGCTGATATGCATTGATTGAACTTTTGCGATGTCATGAAACAAATATCTGCTCGCATTTAGAGGAATGCACCTGATTTTTTTCAACTTGGTCACGCATCACGCAACTCTTTGAAACGACACAATAGCGTATTTTTGATAGCAGCTAATGACTTGGGATACCGGTAATATCGGCATTTTGACGGCATATGCCGGTACAAAAAATATCTGATGCCGCCAAGCTCTAGACGCGACCTCATTATAAATCATTCCATGGACAAGTTAAACATCTCTTTTTTGTGTGT
>CAVMBJ020000133.1:0-2500 GCA_963675895.2 Styela plicata
CAAAATCGCTCTTCCAGACCGGAGAATCTTAACCGGGGCCGCCTGGGTGAAACCAGGAATTCCTGACCCCTAGACCACTGGGAACCTCGATTTTCTAAACTTCGATAGGTGCCTTTAAAGATGATCCCCCGGTCATTCCTCGACTAAAAAATTTAGGCGAAAATCTCTCTCATTAATGCCTTTTGCTCCCATAGCATTGATGAGCAATTAGCAGAAGATTTATTCGTTATATGAAACTTGAACAAAATTCGCTCTTCACAGGGACCGGGAATCGAACCCGGGGCCGCTGGTGAAAGCCAGGAATCCTGACCCCTAGACCATCTGGGAACCTAGATTTCCTTAACAATCGCTTAGGTGTCTTTTAAATGTCTGGTCATTCCTCGACTAAAAAATTTCGACGAAAATCTCTCTCTTTCTTTTAATGCCTTTTGCTCCAATAGCATTAATTACGCAACTAGCAGAAGATTTATTCGTTACTATGAAAACATGAACAAAATTCATTCTTCCCAGGACCGGAATCGGAACCCGGGCCGCCTGGGTGATGCCAGATTCCTGACCCCTCGACCATCTGGGTAACCTCGCTTATCTACATCGATAGGAGTCTTTAAAATGACTGGTCATTAGGCAGCTTTGTTCATCACGCTTCCGACATTTGATTTTTATTAACGATTACGCTTAAATATACTTGTTTACTCTTTCAATATTGTTCATATAACATGATGCATAGTGGAACCACAGGCCGACGCAGTCTGCTAGTTGGTTAGAGCAGTCGTGCTAATAGAACGCGGAGAATGTCGCGGGTTCGAATCCCTCGTGTTGGGGAATAGTATATAATACAGACAGTTGCATTAATTTTTTTATTTAATTGCCTCTGTTTCAAACAAAAAATCGTTAGCAAATTTTCCAGCAAGTTTAATAACTATTACAAAACGATATAAAAAATAGACTCTTCTCTGAATTTTATGTAAAAAACTATAAAAACCGATAATAATATGATTTCTTCTCCGATAGTTTAGTTTTATGAGGAGAAATTCATAATATGACAATCTGGACGTCGCTTCATCAAGCCACGCTCCATAAAGGAAACCTCGAAGCGAAGCTCGTTCTTGAGCTGCAATCGTGACATTCGTACTTCGATAATTATGTATACAATAATTTAAGGTTATCATTGCATTCCTCGTTTAGTATAGTGGTGAGTATCCCGACCTGTCACGCGGTGAGAGCAGGGGTCTCATTCCGCCGGACGGGGAGGGTTTTTCAATTATTTTTCCTCTGACTGAAAAAATTTGGACATATTTCAACTCTCCTCTCTCTCCCTTCTCCTCTTAATGCCTTTTTTCTCCAATAGCTTTGAATGAGCAAGTTAGCAGAAGAGTTTATTCGTGTTTTCTATGGAGAAACTTGAACAAAATCGCTCTCCTCAGGACGGGAATCTAAACCGGGCCGCCTGGTGTGTGAAAGCCAGGAATCCTGACCCTAGAGCCACTCTGGGAACCTCGGTATTCTTTACATCCGATAGGTGCTTTTAAAATGACTGGTCATTCCTCTCGACTAGAAATAAAGTTAGGCCGAATATCTCTCTCTTGGTAATGCCTTTGCTCCAATAGCATGATGAGCAATTAGCAGAAAGATTTATTCGGTTACTATGTAATCTTGAACCAAAATCCGCTCTTCCCAGACCGGGAATCCGAACCAGGGGCCGCCTGGTGTGAAAGCCAGGGCATCCCTGAACCCTAGAACCCATCTGGGAACCTAGATTTCCTTAAATCTCGATAGGTGTTCTTTTAAAATGACTGGTCATTCCTCGACTAAAAAGATAATTTAGGGCCGAAAATCTCTCTCTTTCCTCTTTAATGCCTTTTGCTACCTCTATTAGCATTAATTAGCAACTTGGCAGACGATTTATTCGTTAGTATGGAATCTATGAACAAAATCATCTTCTTCAGACCGGGAATCGAACCCGGGGCCGGCTGGGTGAAAGCCAAGATTCCTGATCGCCCTCGACCATCTGGGAAATACATCGGACTTACATAACATCGGATAGGAGTTCTTTAAAATGGACCTGGTCATTAGCAGCTTTGTTCATCAGCTTCCGGACATTTGATTTTATTAACACGTGTGTTCTTAAATATACATGTGTCTACTCTATCGTTTATTGTCATTATAAACTGATGAAGCATTAGTGGTAACCACAAGGGCGGTCAGCTCGGTTGGTTTAGCGCGTCGTGCTAATAACGCGCGAATTGTCGCGGGTTCGATCCCCGTGTGTTGTTGGGGAAGTATATAATACAGAAGTGTCATAATTTTTTTATTTTAATTGCCTTTCAAACAAAAATCTTCAAATTTTCCCAGCAATTTAATAAACTATACAATCCGATTAAAACTATGTATCTTCTCTGATTTTTAATTTAAAAACTATTACTCAAAAATCCGTTAATTATATTGTTTTTCTCAGATTTTTGTGTTGAGGAGCAATTTCATATAATTGGGAACTAAACGT
>CAVMBJ020000133.1:7500-26135 GCA_963675895.2 Styela plicata
AGTTTCTCCGTGATGTGGCCTTCTTCCCGATTTTTCCTCTGCCTGCCCATTCTTGGTGGTGTGGGGGTTCTTTTTCAGGGGAGGGGCGATGTATCCCCCGAGGGAGGGAGCATTTTAGAGGGGGGGGATCATTTATTCCAGTGTGCCCTGTGGAGGTGCTGGTGTTTCCTTTTCTCTTACTTTCTGTTTGCCTGTAGGGGGAGGGGATGGGGCGGGGGGCTGTCGGAGGGTGCCTGTGTTTCTGGGTGGTTTTCTTCCAGGTCCTCCCTCTGGTGGGGAGTGGGGTTGGGGGGTCCATGGGGGAGGAGGGTGTTGGTGTGTGGTGGGTATAGTGTGGGGAGTATGGGGTGAGGGGTGTGGGTTTAGAGTGGGAGTTGGGGGGTGTGATGTTCCCCACCCAACCTCGGGGTGATCTTATGGTCTACTGTTTTTCCGTTTGCGCGGCCGGGTGGGGTTCCCTTGTGATCTTCCTCCCCGCGCCGATATTCTCTCTTCTCTGTTGATTTTCCTCTTTGTGTTAGTCGCTCGCCCACCCCCTCTTTGGGATGGGGTTTTTGAACCCTGTACCAACCCTTTGTTCGGCACCCGGTGTGATTATTGGAGATTGAGATTTGTTTATCCCCCTTGTCCTTCTCGCACCGGCTCATCCGGGCGCCCTCTCTCTGGTCTGGATTGTGAGGTGGATCCTGAATTCCGAGTTGGTCTGAGTGGGAGTGCTGGATGGTTATCTCCTCCATCCTGTGTGTGTGGAGGGGGGTTATTCCCTGTTGGTTATTCTGTTACTAGTTTTTCTGTGAGTTTGTATTTATTTGTAGGTGGGGGTGTGATTTATTAGCTTGACACGCCCCGTACCTTTTTTCGGGTGCTTGTCCCACCCTCCCGTATTGTTGGGCCTATGGTTTGTTCTTACGCACCCTTTTTCTTTTCTGTCGTTTCCTTCTTTCTCCTTCTCCCTCTTGTGGGATCTCTTCCACTTCCAGGGGCATCCACCTTTCTTATTCGCCGGCTCCTTTTTCTTCTAGTGGATTGTATGGTGTGTGGTTGAAGTTTTTGTTACCCTTTCCCCTTTCCTTATATTTTTTGCTCCTCCTTGTTTCCTCTTCCTTCTATTTTTCTGCTCTTTCTTTTTTTTGTTCTCTTACTTTGTTAACCTATTCTTCTTTCTTTTTTCCTTCTCCCTTCCTTGTATAATACTCTTTATTTTCTTCCCAGTTCTCCTACTTTGCCCGTTTTCGCCTGTACTTTTTGTAGCTGGTTTTAGTCGCCTTTCCCCGCTCTCCCTCCTTCCCCTGGGCCCTTTTCTCTAGACTCCCTTTGGGATCTCGCTCCCTCCGCTCATCCTCTTCCCCCCCCCGTTCATCCGCCTTTCTCCCCTCTCTCTGTTACTTTATCCCGCGTTTTTGCCCCTTTTTCCACCACTACCTTTTTTCCCCCGATCCCTTCTCTTTCCTCCTTTTCCCTCGTTCCACACTTTTTCTCTCTTCCCGCCCCGTTCTTCTTTCCCCTTCTTCATGACCCCCTCACTCTTTTTTCTCCCTATCCCTCACCTTCTTTTTCTTTCCACCCCCGCTCTCCCTTTCTATTTTCGTTTCCCCCCTCCCATTCTTCCCTTTGTTTCTTCTCCCCTCTTTCTTATTCTCTTCTATCCCTCTCCCATTTCTCTGTGTTTTCCCTTCTGTTTCCCTTTTTCTATTCTATATTTTTTTCCTTCCCATTCCTCTCCCTTTTACCCTTTTTCCCCCTATCTCTGTTTTCCCGTCCAGCTCCACCTCTTTCATCTACTTCTTTCCTCCTCTCCCCTCCGTTCCCTCTCTCTATTCCCTTCTGGTGAGCCCCTTCTCCCCCTTCCTCCATCCTCTTCTTTCCCGCCCCCTCCCCGCCTTCCTCGGCACTTTCTCTCTCTCCCGCCCCTGACCACCCCCGCGACCTCACCCTCTCCTTCCCATCCCCCTTCTGACCCCCCTCTGACCACTCCCATTGTTCGCCTCTCCACCTCCCTTTGTCCCCACTCTTCTGTCCTTCTCCCCCTCATCTGCTACACCTCCGTTTATTCCTCCTTTATACCCCTCTTTCCTCTTCCTTCTTTTTTCTCTCTTCTACCCTTGTCCTTTTCTCCTATCTCCCCCCTTCCGCCCTCACCCGAATGGTTTACCCCCTTGATAGCCTTCACCCCCTACTTCCCACTTCCCTATTTTCCTCTTCCCCTTTTACTCCCTTTCATTTTCCACCTCTCCTTTTCTCCCCTTATTTCCCTCTTTTTCCTCTTTTTTTTCTCTTCTCCTCCCCCTCTCCCTCTTATGCCTTTTGCTCAATAGCATTTTTTTTCAATTCTTTTTTCTTTTTATTCGTTTTTTTGAAACTTGAACATTTTTCGCTCTTCCCAGACCGGGAATCTTTTCTTTTCTTTTTTTTTTTTTTTTTTCAGGAATTTTTTTCCCTAGACCCTTTATCTTTTTTTTTCGAATTTTTTTACTTTCATCGATAGGTGCCTTTAATAATGACTGGTTTTTCCTCGACTAAAAAATTTAGGCGCAAAAATCTCTCTCTTTTAATGCCTTTTGCTCCTTTAGCATTGATGAGCTTTTATTTCTTTTTTTATTTTTTACTATTTTTTTTGAACAAAATCGCTTTTCCCAGACCTTTTCGAACCCGGGCCGCTTCCTGGGTGAAAGCCAGGGAATCTTTTTATTTAGACCATCTTTTTTTCTAGGATTTTCTTTCCTCTCGATAGGTGTCTTTTAAATTTTTTTTCATTCCTTTTTTAAAAAAATCTTAGAGAAAATCTCTCCTCTCTTTCTCTTTAATGCCTTTTGCTTCTTTTTAGCATTAATTAAGTAACTCTAGCTTTTTTTTTATTCGTTACTATGAAACATGAACAAAATCAGATTTTTTTTTTCTATTTTTTTTTTCTTTTGTCGGGCCGCCTGGGTGAAAGCCAAGATTCCTGTTCTTTTTTCTTTTTACCATCTTTTTTTTTCTTTCTTACCTAACTTTTTTTTTTGGAGTTTTTTTTTTGACTGGTCATTAGCATTTCTTTTCATCAGCTTCCGACATTTGATTTTATTAAACGATTCTTTTTTTATACTTTTCTTACTCTATCAATATTTTCATCTAACATGAAGCATAGTGGAACACAGGGCCGGTCAGCTCAGTTTTTTAGAGCGTCGTGCTATTTTTTTTTTTGTCGCGTTTTTCGATCCCCGTGTTGGGGGGGGAAGTATATTAATACAGAAGTTCTTATTAATTTTTTATTTTAATTGCCTTTTTCAAAACAAAAAATTCTTCAAATTTTCCCAGCTTTTTAAAAAAACTATACAAACCGATAAAAATATGACTCTTTTCTCTTTTTTTTAATTTAAAAAAACTATACAAACCGATAATTTTTATGATTTCTTCTCCGAATTTTAGTCTGAGGGAGGCAAATTTCATTATAATTTGACAAACGTCGCTTTTAGCCATAAAAGGAACCTCGAAAGCGTTTTTCTTTTGTTTCTCGCACATTCGACTTCGTTTTAACTAGTTTTACAATTCTTTTTAAGGTTATCACTCGATTGCATTCCTCGTTAGTATTTTTGGTGAGTATCCCCGCCTGTCACGCGGGAGAGCAGGGTTCAATTTCCCCGACGGGGAGGGTTTTTTCAATTATTTTTCCTGACTGAAAAAAATTTGGAATATTTTTCACTCTCTCTCTCCCTCTCCTCTTAATGCCTTTTTTTCTCCAATAGCATTGATGAGTCAATTAGCTTTTTTTTTTCGTTACTATTTCTTTTTGAACAAAATCGCTCTTCCCAGGGGGGGGGGAGACCGGGAAAAATCTAACCCGGGCCTCTTGGGTGTTTTAGTAGTCCAGGAATCCTGGGACCCCTTTTTTTCTGGGAAACCTTTTTTTTCTTCTTTTCGATAGGTCCTTTAAAATTTTGGTCATTCTCGACTAAAAAAAATTTAGGGCGAAAATCTTCTTTCATTCTTTGCCTTTTTGCTTTTTTTAGCAATTGATGAGCAATTTTTCTTTCTTTTATTTTTTACTTTGAAACTTGAAACATTTTCGCTCTTCCCAGACCGGGAATCGAACTCGGGCCCGCCTGGGTGAAAAGCCAGGAATCCTGACCCCTAGACCATCTTTTTCCTAGATTTTCTTTAACATTCGACTAGGTGTCTTTTAAATTCTGGTCATTCCTCGACTAAAAAAAATTTAGACGAAAATCTCTCTCTTTTCTCTTTAATGCCTTTTGCTCCAATTTTCATTTCGATGTTTTTCTTTTTTTTTTTTTTTTGTTTTTTAGCAAACTAGCAGAAGAATTTATTCGTTTCTATGAAACATGAACAAAAAATCATTTCTTCCCAGACCGGGAATCGAAACCCGGGCTCTTCGCCTGGGTGAAAGCCAAGATTTTTCTTTTTTTTTCGGACCATCTGGGAACCTCGACTTTACATAACATCCGATAGGAGTCTTTTAAAATGAGTGGTCATTAGCTGCTTTGTTCATCAGCTTCCGACATTTGATTTTTATTAACGATTCTTAAATTTACTTTTTTCTTATACTATTATCAATATTGTCATATAACATGAAGCATAGTGGAACACAGGGCTTTTCAGCTCAGTTTGGTTAGAGCGTCGTGCTAATAACGCTTTTTGTCGCGGGTTCGATCCCCGTGTTTTTCAAGTTTTTATATAATATGCCTTTTAGTTCATAATTTTTTTTTTAATTTTTCTTTCAAAAACAATCAAAAAAAAAAAATCTTCAAATTTTCCCAGCAATTTAAAAACTATACAAACCGATAATAAATATGGACTCTTCTCTTTTTTTTATTTTAAAAACTATACAAACCGATAATAATATGATTCTTCTCTTTCTTTTTAGTCTGAGGAGCAAATTCATTAAATTTGAACAAACGTCTTTCTTATAGACATAAAGGAACCTTCCAAGCGACGTTCTTGTGCATCACACATTCGACTTATTTAACTAGTATACAATAATTAAGGGTTTTTTTTGCATTCCTCGTTAGTATAGTGGTGAGTCAATCCCCGCCTGTCACGCGGGAGACCGGGGTTCGTTCATTCCCCGACGGGGAGGGTTTTTTTTTTCTTTTTCCCTTTTTTTTTTTTTTTGGACATATTTCTTTCTTCTTTTCTCTCTCTCTCTCTCTTTCTCTCTCTCTTTTTCTTTTCTTTTCTTTCTTTCTCTTTCTCTTCTCTTTCTCTCTCTTTTCCCTCTCTCTCTCTTCTTTTTTCTTTCTCTCTTTTTCTCTTTTAATGCTTTTTGCTCCATTATTTTATTTTGATGAGCAATTTTTCTTTTTTATTTATTTTTTTTTTTATGAAACTTGAACAAAATCGCTTTCCCAGACCTGGAGTCGAACCGGGCCGCCTCGGGTGAACCCAGGAATACCTTGACCATAGGACCATCTGGAAAACTCTCTATTTCCTTAACTTCGTTTTTGTGTTCTTTTAAAATTTTTTTTTTTTTCCTCTTACTTTTTTATTTAGACGAAATTCTCTAATTTTTCTGTTTAATGCCTTTTTTTGCAATAGCATTAATGAGCAATTAGCAGTTCTTTTTTATTTTTTTACTATGACCTTTTTAACAAAATTTTCTTTTTCTTTCTTTTTTCGAACAAAGAGGCCGCCCTGGGTGAAAGCCAGGAATTTTTTTTCCCTAGACCTCTGGGAATTCGACTTTCCTAACTCTTTTAGGATTTTCTTTGCTATGTTTTCTTTTCTTTTTTTTTTCTTTGTTTTTCGATTTTCCCTACCAAGCGAAGTTTTTGGGGAATCACACATTCGACATTCTATTTTAGTTTACATTTAATTTAAGGTTGTTTTTGCAATCCTCGTTCTTTTTTAGTTTTGAGTATTTTTTCTCTTTTTTTTTTTTTACTATTTTTTTTGCAAACAAAATCTTTTTCTTCCCACATTCGGGACTTCGAAACGCGGGCCGCCTTTTTCTAAAAGCCAAGAATTTTTTTCTTCGACCATTTTAATTACCTCGACTTTCATAACATCGATTGTTGGAAGTCTTTAATATCCTTGGTCATTAGAATTTTTTTTTTTATCAGCTTCCGACATTTGATTTTATTAACATTTCTTAAATATACTTGTATCTTTATCAAATATTCTCATTTAACATGAAACAAGCATTTGTGGAACTTTTTTATTCGGTTAGCTTTGTTGGTTAGAGCGTCGTGCTATTTAATTTTTTTTTTTTTTTTTTTTTTTCCCCCGTTTTTGCTGTTTTTTTTTACAGTCTTTTTCGTATTAAAATATGAACAAACGGGATTTTTGTAAAACAGAAGTTTTAATTTTTTCTACTTTAATTTTTTTTCAAACAAAAAATCTTTTTTTTTCCCCTTTTTTTTATAAAAACTATACAAACCGATAATAATATGACTTTTCTCTGAATTTTTAATTTAAAAACTATACAAACCGATAATAATTTGACTCTTCTCCGAATTTTAGTCTGAGGAGCAAATTCATATAAATTGACAAACGTCGCTCATAGACATAAAGGAACCTCCAAGCTTTTTTCTTGTGCATCACACATTCGACTTCGATAACTAGTTTTCAATAATTAAGGTTATCATTGCATTCCTCGATTTTTATAGTGGTGAGTATCCCCGCCCTGTCACGCGGGAGACCGGGGTTCAATTCCCCGACGGGGGAGGGTTTTCAATTATTTTTCTCCTGACTGAAAAAATTTGGACATATTTTTTTCTCTCTCTTTTCTCTCTTTCTCTTGCCTTTTTTCCATTAGCATTGATGAGCAATTAGCAGAAGATTTTTTTGTTACTATCTGAAACTTTTGAACAAAAATCGCTCTTTTCTGACCGGGAAGATCGAAACCCGGGCCGCCTGGGTGAAATTCCACTGGCAGGATTCTGACCTTTTAGACCATCTGGGAATTTCGATTTCTTTAGCATTTTTAGGGTGTCTTTTTTTAACGCGCTCCCACTGGTTTCATTCTTTCGCTAAAAAAATTTTTTTTTTTTTTTCTTTTTTTTCTTTCTTCTCTGCTTTTTTTTTTTGTTCCAATAGCATTAATGAGCTTTTCTGGCAGTAAGATTTTATTTTTTTTTACTATGAAACTTGAACAAAATCGCTCTTCCCATATCTTTTTTCGAACCCGGGCCGCGCTTTTTCTTTTTTCAGGAATCCTGAACCCCTAGACTATCTTTTTTTTTAAAAAACATTTTTTTCTTGTCTTTTAAAAATGACTCCAATTCATTTTTCGGACTTCTTTTTTTATTTTTTTTGAAAATCTCTTTCTTTCTGTTTAATGCTTTTTGCTTTTTTTTTTTTCCCAATTTTTTTTTTTTTTATTCGTTTACTTATGAAACATTAACAAAATCATTCTTTCCCAGACAGGGGGAATCGAACCCGGGCCGCCTGGGTTTTTTTTTTTTTTTTTGATTTTTAGACCTTTTTCTTTTTTCGACTTTTTTAACTTCGATAGCAGGGGGTCTTTGAAAAATGACTTTAGCAATCAATTAGAGCTTTGTTCACTTTTCTTCCTCAGAATTTTTCTTTTTTTTTTTTTGTTCACTTTTTTCTTCGATTTCTAGTATTTTTTAATTTTTTTTTTTTCATTTTTTTTTCTCGTTAGTTAGTGCGTTTTTTCCCCGCCCTTTTTCCGCGGATGAGACCGGGGTTTCAATTTTTTCCCCGGCGGGAGGGTTTTTTTCAATTCTTTTTTCCTGACTGAAAAAATTTGGACATTTTTTTTCACTTTCTCTCTCTCATCTCTTTTTCCCTCCCCCTTCCCCTTTTATGGCCTTTCTGCTTTTATTTTTTTGATTTTTTTTTTTAGCAGAAGATTTATTCGTTTACTATGAAACATGAACAAAATTTCTTTTTCCAGACCGGGAATCGAACCCAGGGGGCCGCCTTTTTGAAAGCCAATTAATAATATCCCTCGACCCCTTGGGACCATCTGGGGAACCATCGACTTTCCTAACATCGATAGGGAGAGTCTTAAAATTTTCTGGTTTTTAGTTTCTTTGTTTTTCAGCTTCCGACATTTGATTTTATTTTTTTTTTTAAATTATACTTTTATACTTTATCAATATTCTCATATAACATGTTTGTAGTGGGAACACAGGGCCGGTTTTTTCTCTTTTAGAGCGTTTTGCTTCTTTATAACGCGAATGTCGCGGGTTCGATCCCCGTGCTTTTCAATTACAAGTTTTTTTTTTAAAATTTTGAACAACGGGAAATATATAATTACAGAAGGTTTTCATTTTTTTTTATTTAATTGCCTTTCAAACAAAAATTCTTCAAATTTTTTTTTTTTTTAAAAAAACTATTATACAAACCTATTTTTAATTTTATGACTCTTCTCTGTTTTTTTTAATTTTTAAAAACTATACAAACCGATAATAATATGGACCCTTCTCCGAATTTTTAGTCTTGAGGAGCAAATTCATTTAATTTGACAAAACGTCGCTCCTCATAGACATAAAGGAACCTCCAAGCGAAGTTCTTATTGCATCACACATTCTGACGCATCTATAACTGAGTTTTACATTTTAATTAAGGGTTATCATTTGCATTTTCTCTTTAGTATAGTTTTTTTTTCCCCCTTCTGTTCACGTTTCTTTTTTCTTTTTTTCGATTTCCCCGACGGGGAGGGTTTTCAATTATTTTTCCCTGACTGAAAAAAAATTGGACATATTTCTTCTTCTCTCTTTCTCTTTCTCTTTTTCTCTGATTAATGCCTTTTGCTTTTTTTTTTTTTTATGAGCTTTGCAGAAGTTTTTTTCCTTTTTTTGATTTTTTTTTATTTTTTTCTTCTTACCTTGACTTTTTTTATTATTTTTTTTTTTTTTTTTTTTTTTTTTTTTTTTTTTTTTTTCCCCTTTTTTTTTTTGGAACCCTCTTTTCCTTAACATTTTTTTTGTCTTTTAAAATGACTGGTTTTTCTCGGGGGGACTAAAAAATTTATTTTTTTATTCTTTTCTATTTCTGTTTAATGCATTCTTGCTGCGTTTATTTTTTTAATGAGCAATTAGCTTTTTTTTTTTTTTTCTTTACTCTTTTGAAACTATTAACAAAATCATTCTTTTTTTCACAGGGAATTTTTTTTTTTTTTTTTTTTTTTTTTTTTTTGATCTTACTTATCCCTAGACCCTTCTTTTTTTTGACTTTCCTAACATCTATAATTGTTCTTTGAAATTTTTTTTCTTACGGGGGCATTTTTTGTTCATTTTTTTTTCTTCCAAGCGAAGTTCTTGGCATCACACATTCGACTTTTTTAATAGTATTTTTAATTTCTTTTTTTCATTTTTTTCCTCTTTTTTTAAATTGTGGTGAGTATCCCCGCCTTTCACGCGGGAGACCGGGGTTTCATTTTTTTTGGGGAAGTTTTCAATATTTTTTCCCTGACTGAAAAAATTTCTTTCATATTTCACTCTTTCTCTTTTTCTTATGCTTTTTGCTTTTTTGCATTGATGAGCAATTAGCTGAAGACTTATTCGTTCTTTATGAAACTTGAAAAACAAAATCGCTCTTCCAGACCGGGGAATCGAACCGGGGCCCGCCTGGGTTTTTTTTTTTTTTTTTTTTTCTATTTCTTTTTTTTTTTGTTTTCTTTCCTCGACTCTTTTTTCATCGATAGGTTTTTTTTTCTTTACCTTTTTTCATTCCTCGACTTTTTTCTTTTTGTTTTTTTCTTTTTCTTTCTTTTTCTCTTCTCTCTCCCTCTTTTCTCTGCTTAATGCCTTTTGCTCCAATAGCATTGATGAGCAATTAGCAGAAGATTTTTATCTCGTTACTATCTTACTTATGAACAAAATCGCTCTTTCCCAGGACCCGGGAATCGAACCCGGGCCGCCTCTTTACTAAAGCCCAGGAATCCTGACCCCTAGACCATCTGGAAACCTCTATTTCCTTAACATCGTTAGGCGGTGTCTTTAAAATGACTGGTCATTCCTCGACTAAAAAAATTTAGACGGAAATTCTCTCTCTTTCTGTTTAATTGCTTTTGCTGCAATTAGCTTTAATGAGCCAATTAGCAGAAGATTTATTCGATTTTAGACTATGAAAACATTAACAAAATCATTCTTTCCACAAACCGGGAATCGAACCCCGGGGCCGCGCTGGGTGAAAGCCAGGAATTACTGATCCCTAGACCATCTGGGAACCTCGACTTTCCTAACATCGATAGGAGATCTTTGAAATGGACTGGTCAATTAGCAGCTTTGTTCTCAGATCAGCCTTCCTCCAAGCGAAGTGTTCTTGGGCATCATCACATTCGATCTTTCGATAACTGTCTTATACAATATTTAAGGTTATCATTGCAATCCTCGTGCTCAAGTATAGTGGTGAGTATCCCCGCTAGATTTATTCGTTACTATGAAACATGAACAAATAATCATTCTTCCCAGACCGGGAATCGAACCCGGGCCCGCCGGGGTGAAAGCCAAGAATCCTGAACGCCTCGACCATTGGGAACCTCGACTTACCTAACATCGAATCAGGAGTCTTTAATATGATTTTGGTCATTAGCAGCTTTTTTCATCAGCTTCCGACTTTTTGATTTTATTAAAGTAATTCTTAAATATACTTGTATACTCTATCAATATTCTCATATAACATGAAGCATAGTGGAAACAGGGGCCGGTTAGCTCAGTTGGTTTAGAGCGTCGTGCTAATAATCAAAGCGAATGTCGCGGGTTCGATTTTTCTCCGTGCTGGCCAATTACAAGTTTTCGTATAAAATACCAACTAACGGGAAATATGTAAAACAGAAGTTCATAATTTTTTATTTAATTGCCTTTCAAACAAAAAAATCTTCAAATTTTCCCAGCAATTTAAAAAAAATACAAAACCGATAATAATAATATGACTTTTCTCTGAATTTTAATTTAAAAAACTATACAAAACGATTAATAATATGACTATTTTTTTTTCTTGGAAGTTTTGTTGAGGAGCAAAAATTCATATATAAATTGACAAACGTCGCTCCATAGACATTAAAGGAACCTCCAAGAGGGGTCAACGTTCTTGTGCATCACAACATTCGACTTCGATAACTAGTATACAATAATTAAGGTTAAGGGGTTATCTTGCATTCCTCGATAGTATAGTGGTGAGTATCCCGCCTGTCACGCGGGTGACCGGGGGTTCAATTCCCCAGACGGGGAGGGTTTTCACTTATTTTTTTTCTGAAAAAAAAAAATTTTTTTGGGGCATATTTTCACTCTCTCTCTCTCTCTCTCCTCTTATGCCTTTTTGCACCAATAGCATTGATGAGCAATTAGCAGAAGATTTATTTGTTACTTATGAAACTTGAACAAAATCGCTCTTCCCATGACGACCGGGAATCTAAACACCGGGCCGCCTGGGTGAAAAGCCAGGAATCTGACCCCCCTAGAACAATCTGGGAACCTCGATTACCTTAGACTCATCGATTAGGTGTCTTTTAAAATGATGGTCATTCCTCGCCTAAAAAAAATTTAGACGAAAAATCTCATTTCTTTTTTCTCTCTCTCTTTTTTAATGCCTTCTTTTGTTCCAATAGCATTTGATTGAGCATTTAGCAGAAGATTTATTTCGCTTTATTATATTGAAAAATTCTTGAACAAAAATCCCGCTCTTTTCCTCGAGACCTGAAATCGAAACCCGGGAGCTTTTCCGCCTGGGTGAAAAGGCAGGGGAATCCTGACCAGGGGGGCTAGACCATCTGGAAACCTCTATTTCCTTAACACTTCGTTCGGTGTCTTTTAAAATGACTTTTCCATAATTCCTCGACTAAAAAAAATTTAGATGAAAATCTATCTCTTTCTGTTTAATGCCTTTTTCTTGCAAATAAGTCTATTAATGAGCAATTAGCAGAAGATTTTTATTCGTTTACTATGAAACATTAACAAAAATCATTCCTCCCTTAGAAAAGGGACTATCGAATCCGGGGGCCGCCTGGGTTGAAAGCCTTTAAATACTGATCCCTCAGACCATCTGGGAACTCTCCGACTTTCCTACACAATTGGGCAAAACCCCGCAGTCCATTTTTCTCTTTTATGTAACATATCGCTCCTGGTCAAAGTTTAGCAGCCTTGTTCATCAGCTTCCTCCAAGCGGGGGACGTTCTTGGGCACGTTCACACATTCGACTTCGATAACAAGTATACAATAATTAAGTTTATCTATTGCAATTTTCGTTAGTTATAGTGGGTGGTATCCCCCTCCTTTTTCTGTCACGCGGGATGACCGGGGTTCAATTCCCCGCACGGGAGGGTCTTTATCACTTTTATTTTCCTCCTCCTGACTGAAAAAATTCCCTCTATTTCACTTCTCTCTTCTCATTCTCCTTCCTTCCCCCTCCCTCTTTATGCCTTTTGCTCTCTTTAGCAGTTTTATGAGCAATTTAGCTTTAGAATCTTTATTCGTTTACTAATGAAACAAAAAAAAAAATCATTCTTCCAGAACTTTTAAATCATCGAAAAACGGGCAGAACCTGGGTGAAAGCCAAGAATCCTAACCCCCGTCCAATCTAAATCTCGACTTACTAACAACGACTACTTACTTTACTTATTTTATAATACGAATAATCAATTAAAGCTATACCCTCAGCACTACACGCCGACTTACTAAGGAAAAAACAAACATAACCGTATATAAAAATCAATACTTCTCACTACTAACTTGAAGCGTAGATAAAACACACGGGTTACAATTAACCATCCACTACCTACCTACCGGTCGCCCAAACAAAAAAACACTAACATAAACCAAACAACCCTTTCAGCTAAAATAAATAACCAGTATCTTAAAATAAACTATGAAAACAACCCCCCCCCCTCACACACAAACCCCCCACACCATAATTTATAACAAAAACCCACCGCCTAACCCCCCCCCCTTACCCCCCAACCCCCCCCGTGCCCAAAACTTTAGCACCCCCCCCTACCCCCATAATAACTCCTTCCCCCCCCCCCCAACACCCCCAAAACTATACCCACCGATTAAAATAATTTTAACCTCCCACAATACCACCATCTTATCCTGTTCTCCCTGAGCTTTCTCCCCTTCCTATTTTTTTACCCCCGACTCTCTTCCCGACCCAGGGGGCCCACCCTTTCCCCGGCTATATTCTTTGTGCATCTCCCCTCGAACTGTCGCCTCCCTGTATTACCAAACCCTACCCCCCATTCTGCATTCCTCCCACCCGTATAAATCCCCTGGTGGTATCATCCCCTGTTCAGATTTTTTTTTTATCCGGCAAACCGATTCGCCAGGGCGGATATCTCCAATTCCTTCAAATATTTCCCCTGAACTCCCCAAGTAATCCTCATGGACATATTACCGCTTTCTTTTACCACAATCCTATTAATATCGTCTTCTGTTTTCAATCCTCCTCTTCCCCCCAACCCTTAATAGCATTGATGGGCTTCCTTCCCATTCCTACCACGCCGGACACCATATGAAAGATTTACAATCTCCGTCTATTTCCCCCACCTCGACTTACCTCTCCTTCCCGACTTCACCTCGTCTGCCGTACCAGCCCGGCCAGGGTCCCTGCGACCCTAGGACCTTCTAGCTGGGAAACCCCCTCCCCCAGGAAACCTTCGCCCAGTCCGCCTTCTTTTTTATTCCTTTCCTCGATTTACATATTTTACACTCCGAAAATCTTAATTTCTGTTCAAATTTCTTTTGCTTATAATTTAAATTTTTTAATTATAATCTTTCCGATTTTCTTTTTTTATTTAAAACAAAACAAATTAATTATTAAACCTCTCTTTTAATCGAACATTTCTTTTCTTTAAGCCACAAATTAATCATTTTTCTAAACATTTTTAAATCCGGACTTTTAACATATTTATTTTGACTTTTCTGCGTCAATTAGCTTATTTTGACATCTATATAAGCTTCCCCCCCAGCTTTTTTTTTTAGCACTCCATTATATTCGACTCCGATTCGCCTTTTCACAATATTAATTTGCCATTTTTTTACCCGTTAATTTTTTTTTTTGGAGTACCACACGTATTTTTTAAGGCGCCAGAGCGTTTTTTCAATTTTTATTTTTTTTGTTGTTAATTTTTTAATTATTTTTTTTTCCTTTTTCTTTTCTTCTCTTTTCCCTCCTTTTATGCCTTTTGCTCCACTAAGCATTGATGCGCAATTAGCTGAAGACTTATTCGTTATATGAAACTTGAAACAAAATCGCTTCTTCCCAGACCGGGAATCGAACCCGGGCCGCCTGGGTGAAAGCCAGGAATCCTGACCTCTAGACCACCTGGGAACCTCGACTTTCTTAACATCGATAGGTGTTCTTTAAAATGACTGGTCATTCCTCGACTAATAAAATTTTGACGAAAAAAAATCTTTCTCTTTCTGTCTCTCTCTCTTCTGTCTCACATTAATGCCTTTTGCTCCAATAGCATTGATGAGGCAATTAGCCAGAAGATTTATTCGTTACTATGAAACTTGAACAAAATCGCTCTTCCCAGACCGGGAATCGAACCGGGCCGCCTGGGTGAAAGGTGAAAGGCCAGGATCCTGACCCCTAGACCATCTGGAAACTCTATTTCCTTAACATCGTTAGGTGTCTTTTAAATGATGACTGGTCATTCCTCGACTAAAAAAATTTAGACGAAATTCTCTCTCTTTCTCTTTTAATGCCTTTTGCTCCAATAGCATTAATGAGCAATTAGCAGAAGATTTATTCGTTACTATGAAACATGAACAAAATCATTCTTCCCAGACCGGGGAATCGAACCCGGGCCGCCTGTGGTGAAAGCCAGGATTCCTGACCCTAGGAACCATCTGGGAACCTCGACTTACCTAATCATCGATGGAGTCTTTTAAAATGACTGGTCAATTAGCAGCTTTGTTCATCAGCTTCCGACATTTGATTTTATTAACGATTCTTAAATATACTTGTATACTCTATCTATTGTATATATGAAGCATATGGAACCACTTATGTATTGGTTAACGTCATGGCGAATGTTCGCGGGTTCGATCAGTTGGGAGACGTCGTGCGTAAAAACGCAGAAGTACTTAGGGTTTATTTAATTGCCTTTCAAACAAAAAAGCGTTTGAAATTTGAAAAAAATATACAAACCGATATGTTATGACTCTTCTTAATCTCTTAAAAACCAAACCGTATTTATGATTCTTTTGAGAAATTTTAGTCTGATCAGCAAATTCAAAAGAAACGTTCATAGGGACTTTACTATGAAACTCATTGAACAAAAAAATGAATCTTCCACTGACCGGGAATTTTCCCGGGCCGCTCTGGGCGAAAGACCGGGAATACTGGAACCCGAGGGGATTCTCCATATGGGAACGTCTCGATTGGAGCAAATTTGGACATGAAGGTTTTACAAACGATTCGCTCATCTCTCGGTCTATGGAAAGCAGCGAAGTTCTAGTCTCTCACTACATTCTGACATTCTCTCACTCTCTCTCTCTCTGTTAATGCCTTTTGCTCCAATAGACATTGATTGGAGCAATTAGCAGCAGATTTATTCGTTTACTATATACTTGAACAAAATCGCTCTTACGCGACAGAGGGATCGAACGACGGGCCGCACTGGGTGAAAGCCAGGAAATCTGACCCCTAGACCATATGAATACTCTATTTCTTTAAACATCGTTAGGTCTCTCTCTTTAAATGACTGGTCTCGTCCTAGACTAAAATTCTGTAGACGAAATCTCTATCTCCATTCCTCTGTTTAATGCCTTTTGCTGCATTAGCAGCTTAATGGAGCATATTAGCATAAGATTTATTTTCATTACCTTTTAAGAAACATGAACAAAATCATATCTTTCCCAGTCAAGGAATCTAACCCGGGACCGCCTGGGTGAAAGCTCTTCAGGAATACTGATCCTAGACCATCTGGGACAAAAACCTCGACTTTCCTTAACATCGATAGGAGTCTCTTAGCCAAATGACTGGTCTAATTGAACTAAACTTTGTTCATAGGACTTAACGAAAATCTCCAAGCGACCGGTTCTTGGGCATCACACATTCGACTTCGACAACTAGTATACATATATTAATTCAGGTTATCATTGACATCATAGTTTAGTATAGTGGTGAGTATTCCCCCTGTCCCGCGGTAGAGCCGGGGCGTGTTCAATGAACCGACTGGGAGTGTTTTCGAGATTATTTTTCCATCGACTAAAAAATTTGGGACATATTTTTTTCCACTGGTCTCTCTTCTCTCTGTTTATGCCTTTTGCTCCAATTGCCATTACCTTGAAGCACATTGGACAGTAAATTTTATTTGTTCGCTATCGCAACATTGAACCAAAATCGAGCTGTTTCCGTCCTCATTTGATCCGCCGTTAACAATTTCTTAAATATACTCAGGACCATCGATCAGATACTTATTCGATATGTCTTTTAAAATGACGGGTCATAATAGAATTTAGACGAAAAAAATCTCTCTTCTTCTCAGACTGCTTCGAGTTACCAATTAGCTATGGGTGATTTTGCAGAAGAATCCTACGTTACTATCGACCATTGAACAAACCTCGACTTACCAGAAATCGAATAGGAGTTCTGGGTTATATGCGAGGAATCATTGAACCCCAGCTTTGTTTCATCAGCTTCCGACTACATTTGATTTTAATTAACGATTCTTAAATATACTTGTAGATACTCTATCAACTTTTCTCATTGCCTATAACATGAAGGCATAGCATTGGAACAACTAGGGCTCCGGTATAGCTCAGTTGAAACATTTAGGAGCGTCGTGCTAAAATAACAGCGAATGTCGCGGGTTCGACCCCGTGCGCCAATTACGTTTTTCGCGAATGAACCCGTGAATATGTAAACCATTTAATTGACCAAGTCAAATTTTCAGCAATTAAAAATCATACAGAACCGATTAATTCATTAACTCTTCTTTGATAATTTAATTAAAAACTTCAAACATAATAAGTTCTTATCCGAATTTTCTCCAGAGCAAAGTTTAATTGACAAACCTTCATCAGACAACAATCGACAAAAATCACACTCGACTTCGATAACTCCCAACAATTAATTAAAGGTTATCATTGCAATACTCGATAGTATAAGTGGTGAGTATCCCCGCCTGTCTACGCGGGAGACGTGGGTTTTATTCCCATGAGGGAGGGTTTTCAATTATTTGGACTGACGTCGAAAAAATTAGACATAAAGGAACTCATCCAAAGCTCTCCTCCTTGTCCCCATCACACATCTATGCCTTTGCTCCAATAGCATTTATGCACACTTATTAAGAAGAATTTATTCGTTACTATTGAAACGTTAACAAAATGTGGTGAGTTCCCAGACCGGGAATCTAACCCGGGCCGGCCGGGTGCAAAGCCAGGAATCTAATATACCCCTTTGACCAGACTGGGAACAGATTTTTTTAGCAACGAATATTTTTCCTTACTTAAAATGAATGGTCAATCCTCGCCTATAAAAAATTTCGAACTATTTTCGAAATTCTCTCTCTCCTCTCTCTCTCTCTGCTTAATGCCTTTTGCTCCAATAGCATTGATGAGCAATTAGCAGAAGATTTATTCGTTACTATGAAACTTTCCCCTGAACAAAATCGCTCTCTTCCCAGACCGGGAATCGAACCCGGGCGCCTGGGTGAAAGGCAGGAATCCTGACCCCTAGACCATCTGGAAACCTTGTCTATTTCCTTAACATCGTTAGGTGTCTTTAAAATGACTGGTCATTCCTCGACTAAAAAAATTTAAGACGAAAATCTCTCTCTCTTTCATCTGTTAATGCCTTTTGCTGCAATAGCATTAATGAGCAATTAGCAGAAAGGATTTATTCGTTACTATGAAACATGAAACAAAATCGATTCTTCCCTGACCGGGAATCGAAACCGGGGCCGCTGGAGTGAAAGCCAAAGTATTCCTGGACCAACTAGGTCCATCTGGGGAACCTCGACTTGACCTAAACAATCGATAGGGAGTCTTTTAAAATGACTGTTTCATTAGCAAGCTTTGTTTCATCCGCTTCCTGACATTTGATTTTAGTAAAGATTTCTTAAATATACTATGATATAACTTCTATCAATATTGTTCATTATAACATGAAGCATAGTGGAACTCACGGGGCCGGTTAGCTCATGTGGTTTAGAGCGTCGTGATAATAACGCGATTGTCGAGGGTGCGTTCCCGAGTGGCCAATTACAAGTTTTCGGTGTAAAATTGAACAACGTGAAGTATTAATACAGAAGTTTCATAATTTTTATTTAATTGCCTTTCCAAACGAAATAAATCTTCAATTTTCCCTAGCAAGTTTAATAATATATACAAACCGATTCAAAAATATGATTCTCTTCTCTGAATTTTAATATTTTAAAATACTATACAATACGATAATAATATGATCTCTTCTCCGAATTGTTAGTCTGAGGAGCAATTTCATATAATTTGACAAACGTCGCTCATAGCCTTAAAGGAAACCTCGTAGTCGACGTTCTTGTTGCATCGCACATTCGACTTCGAATATCTAGTATACAATATTTTACGGTGTATCATTGCATTCCGCGTTAGTATAGTGGTGTGTCTATCCGCCTTGTCTCGCGGGAGAGCAGGGTTCAATTCCCCGAGGGGAGGGTTTTCAATTTTATTTTTCCCTGACTGAAAAAATTTGGACATATTTCACTCTCTCTCTCCCTTCCTCTTAATGCTTTTTTCTCCAAT
>CAVMBJ020000134.1:0-26000 GCA_963675895.2 Styela plicata
CTGAGAAAGTCTGGAAAATAACTGATAATATGTGATTAATATGTTCAAAAATGAAAAAATAAAACAAATGCATAATATAGAAAGAAAATCACCGGGTTTTTGTTTAGCTTCATCGTTGTTGATCCACGGTTGTTAATCCACGGTTGTTGGTCCACGGTTGTTGGTCCATAGTGGTTGACCCAGGGATCTGCATTAAACTGTTTAAAAATTTTGATGATTGCGAATCTGGCTGCATTAAATTTCACAAACTATTGGCCGTCCAAAGACATCGTTAGTTCGTGGACATCAAAAGGGTGCATGCATTTTTCTAAGCCAAATTCCGAAAGATGCAACCATTCATCGTAAACCATCAGCAATTGGAAATTGCACATATACACACACGTGAAAAGCCGGCGCCAGGCTTGAACATGCAGAATGAATATAAGAAAACTGAAATATTTGTTTGGTACGATATTTCTTTGACTAGCGTGTTCAAGCCATAATTGTACGCCGAGGGGAAAATGTAAAAAAAATTCTACCGTGTGGATTATGGGTAAATTCCCTCCCTTTTCACGAAAATATGGAAAAATGATAAATTATTCTTAATAAGGACGTCATTAAGTGATGAAAAAAACATTTGTCACGCTATTCCTTTCTACAGTATATTCATAAAATATTACTACACCTATGAAAAAAATTTGAAGAAATTCTACCGTGCGGAATCATGGGGAAATTCCCCTCCTTTTTTAATGAAAAAGTGCAAAAATAGCGAAATATCTCTAATAAGGGCGTCATTAATTAACGAAAAAAATATTTGTCACGCTATTCTTTTTTACAGTATATTCATGAAATAGTACTACACCTATGAATAAAAATTTAAAAAAAAACTACCGTGCGGATCATGGGGAAATTCCCCTCCTTTTTAAAGAAAAAGTGCAAAAATAGCAAAATATCTCTAATGAGGGCGTCGTTAATGAACGAAAAAATACTTGTCACGCTATTCCTTTATACAGTATTTTCAAAATATATTTCTATATCTATGAAAAAAATTTAAAAAAATTCTACCGTGCGGATCATGGGGAAATTCCCCTCCCTTTTAAAGAAAAAGTGCAAAAATAGCGAAATATCTCTAATAAAGGGCGTCATTAATTAACGAAAAAAAAAATATTTGTCACGCTATTCCTTTTTACAGTATATTCATGAAATAGTACTACACCTATGAAAAAATTTTTTAAAAAATCTACCGTGCGGATCATGGGGAAATATTCCCCTCCCTTTTAGAGAAAAAAGTGCAAAAATAGCAAAATATCTCTAATAAGGGCGTCATTAATTAACGAAAAAAAAAAACTTGTCACGCTATTCCTTTATACAGTATGTTCAAAATATATTTCTATATCTATGAAAAAAATTTTAAAACATTCTACCGTGCGGATCATGGGGAAATTCCCCTCCCTTTTAAAGAAAAAGTGGCAAAAATAGCGAAATATCTCTAATAAGGGCGTCATTAATTAACGAAAAAAAATATTTGTCACGCTATTCCTTTTTACAGTATATTCATGAAATAGTACTACACCTATGAAAAATTTTTTAAAAAATCTACCGTGCGGATCATGGGGAAATTCCCCTCCCCTTTTAGAGAAAAAGTGCAAAAATAGCAAAATATCTCTAATAAGGGCGTCGTTAATGAACGAAAAAAATACTTGTCACGCTATTCCTTTATACAGTATGTTCAAAATATATTTCTATATCTATGAAAAAAAATTTTAAAAAATTCGACCGTGCGGATCATGGGGAAATTCCCCTCCCTTTTAAAGAAAAAGTGCAAAAATGGCGAAATATCTCTAATAAGGGCGTCATTAATCAATGAAAAAAAATACTTGTCACGCTATTCCTTTATACAGTATATTCAAAAATATATTTCTATATCTATGAAAAAAAATTTTAAATATATTCTACCGTGCGGATCATGGGGAAATTCCCCTCCCTTTTAAAGAAAAAGTGCAAAAATAGCGAAATATCTCTAATAAGGGCGTCATTAATTAACGAAAAAAATACTTTTCACGCTATTCCTTTATACATTATGTTCAAAATATATTTCTATATCTATAAAAAAATTTTTTAAAAAATTCTACTTGCGGATCATGGGGAAATTCCCCTCCCTTTTAAAGAAAAAGTGCAAAAAAAATAAAAAAATACCGAAATATCTCTAATAAGGGCGCGCATTTAATTATCGAAAAAAATATTTGTCACGCTATTCCTTTTTACAGTATATTCATGAAATAGTACTACACCTATAAAAATAATTTTTAAAAAAATCTACCGTGCGGATCATGGGGAAATTCCCCCTCCCTTTTCACGAAAATATGGGAAAAATGAAAAATTATCCTTAATATGGACGTCATTAATTGATGAAAAAAAATATTTGTCACGTTATTCTTTTTTACAATATGTTTAAAAATGTATCTCCACACCTATGAAAAAAATTTGAAGAAATTCTACCGTGCGGATCATGGGGAAATTCCCCTCCTTTTTAAAGAAAAAGTGCAAAAATAGCAAAAATATCTCTAATAAGGGCGTCGTTAATGAACGAAAAAAATACATGTCACGCTATTCCTTTATACAGTATTTTCAAAATATATTTCTATATCTATGAAAAAAATTTTTAAAAAATTCTACCGTGCGGATCATGGGGAAATTCCCCTCTCTTTCAAAGAAAAAGTGCAAAAATAGCGTAATATCTCTAATAAGGGCGTCATTAATTAACGAAAAAAATACTTGTCACGCTATTCCTTTATACAGTATGTTCAAAATATATTTCTATATCTATGAAAAAAAATTTAAAAAAATTCTACCGTGCGGATCATGGGGAAATTCCCCTCCCTTTTCATGAAAAAGTGCAAAAAATGACAAAATATTCCTAATAATGACGAACCATTTCAAGCCTTTTATTTAAAAACGTCTTTAATAGGTTAAAATATTTGTTTGTCACGATTTTCCCTTTCAGGATTTTTAATACAAATTATACACTTTATACAATACTCTATACAATTTGAAGAAATTCTGCCATGAGGATCATAGAAAAATGAAAGACAAATGCATGTCATTAAACTATGAGTGGTGCCATTCGAGTTTGTTTTGTTTCAGTAAATGCCAGGAAAGTATCCTTCTTTACTTTCTGTATCTTATGCTGTTTTTGTGTCATCGATAACAAGGTTTTCAATATGTTGCCTGTCTTTTATTTGCTGTCTTCTCAATCCAGTAGTAGATTCCAATCGTTATATTAAAATTATTAGTAAAAGCGGCCGAGTTATCATGCAAAATGACAAAACTCTCCGGATGACACCGAACCTGCCGTCGGAGCAATACAGAATACAGAGCTCTTCAAATTATTGACGTACTCGGTGAGAATCGGCCCGAAGATGGCCCATGCCACAGATACCTTATAAAAAGTGCTAAAATGTAAGCCTATCTACAATTTTGATTGTCGAGTGATAACAAATGGGCGAATTTTTGCCGTAAATTGTGTTGTTCATTTGGGACCAAATGATTAGGCGTTAAGAGGTTTTGTGATAAATACGCCATACAAGAATGCCAAAAATACAAATACCAACTCCAACCATAGTTTGTTCAAACTGTTAACTGTGAAATTGCACATGCGTTGTACATACCTACCATACCGTTTATTACAATTGTAATCCCGTTGAAAATTTTGATATATTCTAGTCTAGTCCATTTTAGGTGTCTTTTTCAGGCGGCAAAGAAGCAGTAGATGCCCTCTAAAATCCAGTATTCATAAGCCAAACTAACATTGAATTCGGCAGACACAAACACACCAGGGTTACATTCAAATGGAATACCACATTGGAATAAAATACCTGCCTAAGAAAATTTTTTAACGAAATTGATTTTTGATTTCAAGACTGTCGTCATTCTAATTCTCAGCTAGTTGCAAAAAGAGACCGAAAACGACACGCAATGACAAACAAACAAACAAGCGAAGAAAATTCGATGCCAGATCTCACAAAAAAATGGAAAAAGACAAAGCTCTATTCTATTCGACGGCGCGAAAGCGACTGAAGAGGTGACAATATTGATACCTCAGGAATTTTGGATTTTTAATTGTATATCTTTATTGTAAGGTCTAATGAAACTTTATTAGGATAAGGATAGAGTTCAATAATTCTATCTATTTTACATAAAAAAAATGATATCGAGAAATGGTCATCTATTTATTCGTCAGATCCTGCCAAAGTATGTTTTTAGTCAAACTTCTCCTAAAAAGGTGGGGCGAGTGGAAGTTTGCTGCGAATGACGTAATGTCATTCTCGCTATTTAACTTTCACGCGTCACCATATTGTCATTCATTGTCACCGCATATTTAGATGTTCCTTTCATGCCTTTCACTTTATAAAAGCTACTATTTTATATGAAGAGAAATCAGCTAGACTTTAGTTAAAATGTAGAAGTTGCATCGCGCTCTGACCGAGAGCTACTAGAATGCCGTTGGAAGATGTTTGTAGTTTCAACTTCAATGTATTCAAATGCATGCGAGTTCTTGCAATAAAGAGTGTTCATCTTTTAATGTTTTTTTTTTATTAATGGGTCAAGCTTGGGAAAACCTACAACATCACGTCAATACTTCTCCCCCGGTAGTCCCTGAATAGTTTAATAATTTTTTAAGATGCTGGAAAATATACCATCAAAATAAAAGTTCCTGTCAACTCAAGGATAATGATGTTGACTTAAGATAATACGGTTGTTGGCAGTTACTTCCATGAGCATCGCAATGCTACGTTGTATACTTGCCTCCCGTAATTGTACTGAGAGTTTTAATATTGTTTTCGGCCTTGCGTTTAATTATATTTCTCCGATTTCATGGCATTATTACGTCACACATACATCTATACAAAAACGTCACTTTTAGCGACTTTATGCGAGCACTTCACGAAACTTCGAATGCATTTGAAAGCTCTTAAAGTTTCGCGAGTACGGACGGACCTCATGTATGTTACTTGCATAAGGCGCTGTGGGTCTTTTCGAATTTCGAAAATGCCAGAAGAAGTATTTTCAATGACATAACTTTGAAGGCTATAGACAATTGTTATAAGAATCAGTGTGCAACTTGATCGTGCTCTGTTAATGGCTTTATCGAACATACATATATTATTGGATAGAAAAAAAAAGAGTGTAAAGATGGACTTTGACAGTGATTTGACAAAGTTCTGAGAGGAATAAACCCAAATATAATACCCAAGACAGCGTTCAAGTCCATTCATTCATATGCTCGATATAATAATTTTCGCTTTCTTGTTTCGTTATTTTACTTACACATAAATGATTTAATCCCATTCATAAAATTTCTCTGTGGGGATAGTAGTAAGTAAATAATACATTATTTCAGGGTTGTGTTGCAATGATATACAATTTCACATATGGAAAAATAAATACAAAATGCACTCGTTTTAAAATTATTGCACAATAAAAAGGTTCTGCTGGTTTATGTTACGTTACATCGTGAACCAAGTTTTAAATGAGCATAGATCAACCAGCACTCATCGTTTGACATTTGCCCGCTCAACTAAGATTTCTGATATCTATAAGAAATTCACCGGCGAACGAATACATTGGCTTTGAAGTTTTTTATTGTTTTTGATATAGAATTTTTGCATTTGGCCTTCGCTTAGATAAAAACAAAAATGACATCAATTCATAAAACGATTTTTATCATTTTACTGGAGCGAGTGCGCCAAAATATTGGGAAGAACTGTACCAGATAGTATTATATAAAACAGAAACAAGATAAAGATTTGTTATTTTTTGGAGCCTTTGGGGAGGCATTCAATTTAAACCTTTTTTACCGCTTTTTGATTTATTTTGTCTTGACATTGGGACAATTTTCTTACAGAAGTTCCATGTCTGCATCGCATTTTGTTTATTAAAATTTCATTCTAAAAAAGCCCGAAAGTGACGGAAGCTTACGGCAAGCATGTATGATGAATTTGATACAAGAGGTGAACAGCGAGGGCAATTCCATTCCCCGCTCGTTTGACAGATTAGTGCGTGCTTGCTATAAAATGGAGCTTTTAGGGGTTTGAATGTAACGAAAAATCTTTCCCAAAAAATGATGGGCCTTATTGGATTTACATATCTGCTTTTTCGAAATTCTAGATTGTCTAACATCATACTGCAGTTATTGTGGGGAAAAAAAAACTCCCGGGGAATGCGTGAGATATTAAGCTTATTTTAACGAACCCAGTTTGCTATAGATTTCATTATCTCATATCATTATTTTAGGTTGGATGCGATATGTGTCCGAGATGGTACCACGCAAGCTGCTACGATGGCGATGTTGCAGATATCGTCGATTTTGTATGGAAGTGTCCAACTTGTGTATCAAAACATTAGAGACGTGCCTACAATGGAAGCACCTTTATAGTTTTTTTCCAAATTCCACAAAAAGTGTTAAACATGACGACCTAAAAAAAATTATTTTGTTAAATTGAGTCGCCAAATGCTTAAATTGAATATTTTGTGCTTGTAAGTAGTCGTTAGTTGTTCCTTTCTCAGCGTGACATCCGGTCCTGTAAGTAGGGCTGGGCAAAACCGAATCACTTGGAATAACAAATATCCCAATACCAAATATCCCATTTTTACTATTATAACTTGTACTGTTAAAAACATTGTGAAAATAAAGAAATTTATAATTTGTAGCGTATTTTCAATTCACACTAAGAGCAACCACTTTCATATTTTAACGACGAAATATAAATCGATTTTAGTCAAATTTGACCTAAATCTATTGCATCTCGTAGTTAAAAATGAAAATCCTAGTTCACTTTAACAAGTTTTTTTCCTATAATTGATTCATGACTGATTCGAATAAAATTGTGGTAAATAAATAAGGTTGGAAGCAAGCGATTCGGCTTGGGCAGTAGTATAAACGTATTTTTTATGGGCCTACCCATTAGAGATGAGTCTTGCAGGCATTTTAGTACAATAAACGAAAAGCGACCCAGAAATTTCGCCAGAGGCAAATTTGAGAAGTTAAAAGAATTCCCGCTATAGAATGTGACTATGTCTTTAATTTTTAGCCATTTACTGGAGTCCGATTAATAAACACATATCCGCCGCTCAACCTAAAACACTTTGATTTGGATTGGTGGAATCGCAAACCCAGCACTTTTCTAACCATCCAAGGTATCCAGAAAAATTACACGGAAATTCTCACAAATATCATAAATAATCTAAATCCTTAAGATTTTTTTTTTGTTGACATTATTGGTCAATGTTTTTTCAACATTTTTTCAACGTTTCTATGTAGATCTTGCAAATAATATTTTGCGTAAAAAAGAAGTCGTTTTATTGTGAACTTTACATGTTATTTGTTAGAATAAGTTTTGAATCGTTCTGTGTAAAAAAGGGGAAATTTCATGTTTCTAAAAAAGTAGCCTTATTATTTTCAATATTCTTCAAAATATACTCAGAATAATATATGAATAATGCTGTACTATTTTTTCCAAAGTATTTTTCACTAGGTGTAGAAATATGTTATAAGCATACTGTAAAGGGAAATAGCGTGACAAATAAATTTTTTCGTTAATTAATGACGCCCTTATTATGGATATGTTGCTATTTTTGCACTTTTTCATGAAAAGAGAGGGGAATTTCCGATTGATCGGCACGGTAGAATTTCTTCAAATTTCTTTCATAGTTGTAGAAATACATATTGAATGCACTGTTTAAAGGAATCGCGTGAAAAATAAATTTTGGTCAATTAATGAGGTCTTTAATAAAATATATTTTGCCATTTTTTTGCACATTTTCATGAAAAAAGAGAGGGGAATTTCCACATGATCCGCACGGTAGATTTTTTTAAAATTATTTTCATAGGTGTAGTACTATTTCATGAATATACTGTAAAAAGGAATAGCGTGACAAATATTTTTTTTCGTTAATCAATGACGCCCTTATTAGAGATATTTCGCTATTTTTGCCCTTTTTCATTAAAAGGCAGGGGAATTTCCCCATGATCCAAACGGTAGAATTTCTTCAAATTTTTTTAATAGGTGTAGTAATATTTTATGAATATACTGTAAAAAGGAATAGCGTGACAATTTTTTTTTTCATCACTTAATGACGTCCTTATTAAGAATAATTTATCATTTTTCCATATTTTCGTGAAAAGGGAGGGGACTTTCCCCCTGATCCGCACGGTAGATTTTTTTAAAAAAATTTTCATAGGTGTAGTACTATATCATGAATAAACTGTAAAAAGGAATAGCGTGACAAGTATTTTTTCGTTCATTAACGACGCCCTTATTAGAGATATTTTGCTATTTTTGCACTTTTTCTTTAAAAGGGAGGGAAATTTCCCCATGATCCGCACGGTAGATTTTTTTAAAAATTTTTTCATAGGTGTAATATACTGTAAAAAGGAATAGCGTGACAAATATTTTTTTCGTTAATTAATGACGCCCTTATTAGAGATATTTCGCTATTTTTGCACTTTTTCATTAAAAAGGAGGGGAATTTCCCCATGATCCGCACGGTAGAATTTCTTCAAATTTTTTTCATAGGTGTAGTAATATTTTATGAATATACTGTAAAAAGGAATAGCGTGACAAATATTTTTTTTCGTTAATCAATGACGCCCTTATTAGAGATATTTCGCTATTTTTTGCACTTTTTCTTTAAAAGGGAGGGGAATTTCCCCCTGATCCGCACGGTAGAATTTTTAAAAATTTTTTTTTATAGATATAGAAATATATTTTGAACATACTGTATAAAGGAATAGCGTGACAAGTATTTTTTTCATTAATTAATGACGCCCTTATTAGAGATATTTCGCTATTTTTGCACTTTTTCTTTAAAAGGGAGGGGAATTTTCCCCCATGATCCGCACGGTAGAATTTTTTAAAATTTTTTTCATAGATATAGAAATATATTTTTGAACATACTGTATAAAGGAATAGCGTGACAAGTATTTTTTTTCGTTCATTAACGACGCCCCTTATTAGAGATATTGTGCTATTTTTTCACTTTTTTCTTTAAAAGGGAGGGGAATTTCCCTATGATCCGCACGGTAGATTTTTTTAAAAATTTTTTTCATAGATATAGAAATATATTTTGAAACATACTGTATAAAGGAATAGCGTGACAAGTATTTTTTTCGTTAATTAATGACGCCCTTTATTAGAAATATTTCGCTATTTTTGCACTTTTTCTTTAAAAGGGAGGGGAATTTCCCCATGATCCGCACGGTAGAATTTTTTTAAAATTTTTTTCATAGATATAGAAAATATATTTTGAACATACTGTATAAAGGAATAGCGTGACAAGTATTTTTTTCGTTAATTAATGACGCCCTTATTAGAGATATTTCGCTATTTTTGCACTTTTTCTTTAAAAGGGAGGGGGAATTTTCCCCATGATCCGCACGGTAGAATTTTTTTAAAATTTTTTTTCATAGATATAGAAATATATTTTGAACATACTGTATAAGGAATAGCGTGACAAGTATTTTTTTCGTTAATTAATGACGCCCTTATTAGAGATATTTCGCTATTTTTGCACTTTTTCTTTAAAAGGGAGGGGGAATTTCCCCCTGATCCGCACGGTAGAATTTTTTTAAAATTTTTTTCATAGATATAGAAATATATTTTGACCATACTGTATAAAGGAATAGCGTGACAAGTATTTTTTTTTCGTTTAATCAATGACGCCTCCTTATTAGAGATATTTCGCTATTTTTTGCACTTTTTCTTTAAAAGGGAGGGGAATTTCCCATGATCCGCACGGTAGAATTTTTTAAAAAATTTTTCATAGATATAGAAATATATTTTGAACATACTGTATAAAGGAATAGCGTGACAAGTATTTTTTCGTTCATTAACGGACGCCCTTATTAGAGATATTTTGCTATTTTTGGACTTTTTCTTTAAAGGGGAGGGGAATTTCCCCATGATCCGCACGGTAGATTTTTTTAAAATTTTTTTTCATAGGTGTAGTACTATTTCATGAATATACTGTAAAAAGGAATAGCGTGACAAATATTTTTTTCGTTAATTAATGACGCCCTTATTAGAGATATTTCGCTATTTTTTGCACTTTTTCATTAAAATGGAGGGGGAATTTCCATGATCCGCACGGTAGAATTTCTTCAAATTTTTTTTCATAGTTGTAGTAATATTTTATGATATACTGTAGAAAGGAATAGCGTGACAAAATGTTTTTTTCATCACTTAAATGACGTCCTTATTAAGAATAATTTATCATTTTTTCCATATTTTCGTGAAAAGGGAGGGGACTTTCCCTCTGATCCGCACGGTAGATTTTTTAAAATTTTTTTCATAGATATAGAAAATATTTTGAACATACTGTATAAAGAAAATAGCGTGACAAAATTTTTTTTTCGTTAATTAATGACGCCCTTATTAGAGGGCAAGATTTTGCAATCGAATTGTCAAATGAAATGATTTCAATGACATTTAGCTACTAAATTATACTTATTATATAAGTTTCTTTAGGTTATATTTCATGAATTAAGATTCTTAAGTACCACGTTGGAAACGTGCTATTTCGGAAACAACCAAATTGAAAATTATAATGAAAACTTTAACAATTTCCTTTTCCCTACGACATGTGATTAATACCCATATATGAAATATATGTGAAGAATCATTTTCTTTTATTATTTTACCAGAAGGACAATTTCTCGTGAGTCTTGTGTGATCAAGTATAATCAATAAGGCGATATCCATAGGGGATTTATATATGATAGAATAAGTTTTCTGACTGTTAATGCTAATGTATTGTTTTATATTATTTATTTTGTATCATAATCTTGCTTCAGGCGAATACGCCTGTCGTTATGTATAAATTAAAATTGATTTGGTGAATAAAAATATACATATATACTGCCTGGTGATTAGGTTCAAATACGTCGTATTGTATCATTTGTGGTTCGTCGTAGAACTAGAAAGCATAATAGAACAGTGGTGTGGAACACAGCCACCCCATATTCTATAAGACTACACTTGCGGATTGCGTGAAAATGGAAAAAATTTAATCCCCTGAAAGGAAGATTGTTGCTAATTACTTGGGGATAGAATAATTTAATTTTGTTCACAAATCCCGTTAATAAGGCACAAATTAATGTTTAGTTTGACATTTGCGGATTTTGAGATTGTGCACACTAAGCAAATTTTCCCGCGCGTTATTGAAATCGTTTATTCATGTCATGGACGATAAAATTTTGAATGCAAGCTTTTAACATGAAAAGTGCTCCATATATACATTGCAAAATAGAAATGAATTATATCATAATTCGATATTTGTTGAATTATCAACGATTTCTAGAGTGGTTTTCTTGGGTGCATGACTATTTGATTAATATACGAAGGCTACATTCCGTTTTCAGATCATACAGTTTGGAATTGGTCGAAATGGAATGCTGTTTCATCCTCAAGAACAAATTCAAATATGCAGCACATTCTTCTTTAAGTTTGACATAAACCAAGAATCCTGTGCTGATCGCACAGAGGCGCTATAAAACGTGAGTACCAGACGAAAAGGTTTGTTTTGCCCATAATTCAAAATTTTAAAGCTGGTTTCCCATCCAGAATGTTTTATAAACACAGCTGGCGATATTTGAACAAAGAATGGTGAAAATTTTTCGAGGATTCGGCTCATTTGACGAAATACTGCTGGAATACTCTGTGGCAGTCTTTCACATATTTTCATTTAAAAATGGATGATGCTCTTGCTTACGTTAAAAAATATCCAAAACCGTTTGATACTGGGGACTGGTGGAAAAGACACTTTCATTTATTCATAGATTTCCAATGTGTGCACAATAGAGGTATATGATATGAAAGTGATGTAATAAAAGACAAACGATATCATTATATATAAAGATATAAGTCTGAAGACTTAATTATCGTTGACTCCCTTTACTGATCTCGCTTCTCCGAACAAAGTTTTTGAATGGGCTAAGTGGAGATGACTGGCTACCTTATTCCCACTGACATTGTCAGTTCCACCACAGCACTACAATCAATTTTATGTAAGAGGTTTTTTCACGAACTTCTGTGAACCGGGTAAGTTTGTGATAAAGATACCTTAGTGTTACTTCAGCGATTATATAGCTCTTTGTACTATAGGGAGAATCTGAACGAATCTGGATAGGAAAAAATCAATTTGCTGGAGTACAATGGAAAGTACCTAAAGTACTACCAGCTTAACCAATCGATAACTATTGTTCATAGACATCATACACATTTTGATCTAATAATTATATTATTAGGGACTCTATCCGCGCAATCCATTGCTCGAGTCAAACATGGTCCATGCTTAAACGACAGAACTCAAACGTGACATGCATAAACGATATCTACAACGTTCGGAAAATTTTTTACTAAAATTAAATTATTTTATTCCAACATTCTATGTAGTAAAAATACCTGTCAGGGATTAATATTTTTTCATTTTTCAAAAAATGTTTCTTACATAATCAGCAACTGTAGTCTTGTGCATGTATCTGATTGAATTTTGAAAAAAAGTAATCGAAATATCGCGATAAATGTAAATGAAACTTCACGATTAATCTTTTTATACCCATTAGGGTCGTTTCACTGAATTTCATGAGGGAATATTAGCATTTTAAGGCCATTCTGACCGTGTTACTCAAATTCGAGAGGGAATATTAACGTATTTGTGGTCAATTTGACCGTGATACTCAAATTCATGAAGGGATATTCACATTTTTAGGGCCATTATGGCCGTTGTACTCAAATTCATAAGGGGATACAAGCATTTTTTGAGCCAATATGGCCGTGGTACTAAACTTCATGAGGGGATATTAGCATTTATAGAGCATTTATGGCCGTGGTACTCAACTTCATGAAGGGATATTCGCATTTTTAAAGTCAATATGGCCGTGGTACTAAACTTCATGAGGGGATATTAGCATCTATAGAGCCGTTATGGCCGTGGCACTCAACTTCATGAGGGGATATTAGCATTTTTAAAGTCAATATGGCCGTGGTACTAAACTTCATGAGAGGATATTTGCGTATTTAGAGTCAATATGGTCGTAGTACTCAACTTCATAAAGGGATATTAGCGTATTCAGAGTCATTATGGCCGTGGTACTAAACTTCATGAGGAGTTATTAGCGTATTTAGGGTCAATATGGCCGTGGTACTAAACTTCATGAGGGATATTCGCATTTTTAGAGTCAATATGGCCGTGGTACTAAACTTCATGAGGACTTATTAGCGTATTTAGGGCCATTATGGTCGTGGTACTCAACTTCATGAGGGGATATTAGCATTTTCAGGGCCATTATGGCCGTGGAACTCAACTTCATGAAGGGATATTCGCATTTTTAGAGTCAATATGGTAGTGGTATTAAACCTCATCAGGAGTTATTAGCGTATTTAGGGTCAATATGGCCGTGGTACTCAATTTCATAAGGGGATATTAGCGTATTTAGAGCCATTATGGCCGTGGTACCAAACTTCATGAGGACTTATTAGCGTATTTAGGGTCAATATGGCCGTGTTACTAAACTTCATGAGGGAATATTAGCATTTTCAGGGCCATTATGGTCGTGGTACTCAACTTCATAAAGGGATATAAGCGTATTCAGAGTCATTATGGCCGTGGTACTAAACTTCATGAGGGGCTATTCACATTTTCAGGGCCATTATGGCCGTGGTACTCCAATTCATGAGGGGATATTTGCATTTTTTGAGCCAATATGGCCGTGGTACTCAACTCAACTTCATGAGGGGGATATTTGCATTTTTTGAGCCAATATGGCCGTGGTACTCAACTTCATGAGGATTTATTAGCGTATTTAGGGTCAATATGGCCGTGGTACTCAACTTCATGAGGGATACTAGCATTTTTTGAGCCAATATGGCCGTGGTACTCAACTTCATAAGGGGATATTAGCTTATTTAGAATCATTATGCCCGTGGTACTCAACTTCATGAGGGGCTATTCACATTTTCAGGGCCATTATGGCCGTGGTACTCAAATTCATGAGGGGATATTAGCATTTTTTGAGCCAATATGGCCGTGGTACTAAACTTCATGAGGGGATATTAGCATTTATAGAGCCGTTATGGCCGTGGCACTCAACTTCATAAGGTGATATTAGCGTATTTAAGGACTTCATGGCTGTAGTTCTCATCTTTATGAAGGGGTATTGGCCTTTTTAGGGGAATTATGGCTGTGGCACTAATCTTCATGCTGGGGTATTGGCATTTTTAGGGGAATTATGGCTGTGGCACTAATCTTCATGCTGGGCATATTAGCTTTTTCAGGTCATTTAAAAAGGTCATTGGGGAATTAGCGACACGCATGGCCAGTCCATCATGTTCATGTGGAGCTCACTTTTATCGCTTCCGTAATACGTCACGTATGGTCTTTATATGGTTTGAATCGGCCTTAGCGCGGTTCATATATGGCGTTAGGTGTTAAATCGTTTACCCATTTGATGAATGACCGAAGGTTAAAAAGAAGAGAACAAAAGAAAGTAATTGATCGAGTGCGTAAACGGAGAATGAGCGCTAACGCCATAGCGTTATCGCAGTGTTGTTTAGGACGTCACCGAGGGCGTGTGCGAGCGGTCGTTTTTGGCTTGTTATGACGTCATATGACGTCGCAGTGACGTCATTTTTGGTATGCGAGGTTTTTTGGGGGTGCCTAACAATATATCCAAATTTCATGATTGTGCTACCTTTTAAAGGTATTATGGTACTAAACTTAACTAGACCCGTCAATCCAAGGTTAGTGTCTTTTATTCGCCCACTGTACCGGTATTCAGCCTATACAACCCAGTAACATACCAACTCGAATTTTTTTTTGCTAACACCTTGTTTATTGGTAGACAAAATTTTAATAAATCTCTTCCTCACTCTGTCTGATATCATAAACACCTGAGATAGATTGGCGACCGTTATGTCAATTTTTATGAATGCATAATGGCAAATCAGCACATTAATCCAAAGCTATGCTAATGTCCGCTTGTCCGCTAATGTCCGCCTGTCCGCTTTGTCGGATATCGCTGTTTTTTACCTGATCCGGAAAGAAATACACTATAACAAACGCACGGAAACAAACAAATCCAGTAAACCAGTAAAATCAAAAACAAGATATCGAATATTTTTCAATCCTATCGAATAAAACTCCGCTGAGCTCCGTGGATTTTGTGCGGAAGATGTGTCTGTCATTGTTATTAGAGATCGCCATTTTCAAAGTTACCACAGTTACGTGGGCGTAACATATAAAAAACTGTTCGAAGAGGCTCAAAATGACTGCAAAAATATCAAAACCGAGTTGGCTAAATTGAGATAAAGGAGGTTTTTGAAACAAAAATACTCAAACTGCAAATCTGCGCAAATATTTCTGGAAAAATATAAACATTGTTCATAACAAAGCTGTTCTCTCTCGAATCATTCCATTCAAAACGTTACAGTCGACGAAAAGAAGTATAGAATTGTTTGATTAATTTGTTTTCATATAACTCCATTTGGATTTCATGCCCGACATTCCTGTGACTTTTTTTGACTAGTCAGCTATCTACCGGGAGAAAAATTATTATAACCCATTTTTTGCTGATTGCACAGTATGACGTATTTACTGCAGTTTGTCCTGCGGGTGTGCCTGCCATTGATAAGAAAATACCGAAAGCGGCATTGCTTATTTTTAGATAGTATAGCAAACGGTTTTAAATAAATAGTTCTTTCGATGAATGCAATTCTTGTTAAACACAAGATAAACTGCACAGCACTAATTGCACATTTTATATTATATCCGGCTGCGGAAAAGTTGGATGTTTTTTAAACACATGGAATTATGAGTTTAATTCTAAATATCCTCGAAAAAATATTTTAAATCGCAGGTCTCTCAGAATTTTTAAAGCGAACAAGTCTAAATTTAATACTGTTCAGAAATTTCTCCGAAGTCTTGGAAGTGCGGGGATAAGGGTTTTGCTCCAGCCATTCTAGGAGAACGAATTTTTACCTCATGAAATTATCCGTGAACGCAACACACCTGCAGAAAATATCACTTTTTGAGGGAATAAAGAATGCAGTCTTTTCACGATTACAAGAATCAATTTGGAGCTGCCAGTAGCCACTTTAAGAGATAGACCAAAAATCCACTTCGCTCCGTGTAAAAAACCAAGAATTGTTTCGATTTGTGGAAGCGCTTCAGCATGTAACTGTAATTGCATTCAACCTTCTGTAGCCAACACAGAAATGACAAGTTCCTCCCTTTTAGAAGGAAGCCATACATGAGAATAATACATACTTGGAGCCAACGTTTCATCAATGGGTTTTTCAGCAATCTGCATTTTCGCGCATGACATACGATAAGGCAATTGATTCCCTGACTGAACGACGAAAGTAGTTCAGATTTTATGTTTAAACGGAGTAGCGCGACCAAGTTTATCCCCATGATCACAGAAAACATTTCGAAACTTCGCAAAAGTTCTCTCACACGAATATGCTAATACTCAACGAGATCTTTGGTCTCAGCCACCATGATTTCATATTTTAATCAGAGATATACCGATACCATTTTTTGCCGATACCGATGTTCATCACAAATGCCTTCGAATATGCTCGAAGTACATCCTTAAGCTGAAATTTTTTTCGAAAATTTCAGTAAAATTCTCTGTAAAAGAACTAATATTAAAGAAACACAACCATAGTTGATGAAATATACTTGAAGCAACAACACAGAATTCAAAAAATAATTGTAGAACAAGGAATATTGGAGAACATACAAATAGAAATATCCAAAAAAAAACACCAATATTAACGTCAGCATTGAGACACCCAATGAGGAACAACATTTAATCATATTAGTTCCAGACAAAGTAAAAATGCTTGATTGGGAAAAATTTGCCATCACCTTCGTATCTGTGCTTGCGGAGGTCGCTATAACATCGAAGTCTTTCCGTTCTTCGTATACCGATCCCCCTCAACCCAAGATTGTTCTGTCAAGGACGACATATCTTTGCAGGACAAGATTCTGATGTCTCTTCCATCTGTCAAAATTTTCGCGATGGGAAAATTCAATGCCAATCTTGATACCCGGTTAAATCCAGTTGCAACTGACTTCGCCGGAATTAAAACTCATAATTTTGCCATTATTTGCCATTTATGACTAGGATCCCGACCAACCCGACTTACGTTCCTCCCCGTTTGGATCTTTGTTTTGTCTCAGATCCAGGTGATGTATTGTCATGCCACTCAAATTTCATTATCTGGTACTGTTCTGGAGGAATCCTCAAATATTCGTCTCGTTGGAATCACACTATCTAAGGATATTAGTTGGAATGAATGTCATTAGTATTGCTAAACAAGCCTCAATGAAAGTCTGTTCTCTAAGCACGCCCTTATCGCACTCCCGTAATCATCATTCTTCATTTGTACTAATCACTGATTCGACCCAACATGGAGTATTGCAGTCACATTGGGGGCAGTGGCGCTGTAACTGTTCTCAGAACGCTCGATCGTATTCAACGCCGTGTGATCAATATGATTGGCCCTAAACTTTCTTCCGGTCGGCAAAGTTTGTCACATCATTTTGTGTAATTCAAAGATATTATAATGGTCTTTGTTCAAGGGAGCTTTCTGCTCTCGTCCCTCTGAACAAAATTTATATCTGGTCCACACGATTGGCTACCAAGTTGTACATAGCTGTGGAGGCACCACAATATCACAAACAGTTTTATGCAAGAAGCTTTTTTTCAAGGATCTCTAAACTTAGGAACTCTTTGCCTTCACACTGTTTTCCTGGTCGCGTTGACCTGCATTGCTTTAAAACTCATGTTGATAGACATCTATCAGGGACGGGGGTTCCTTAATTTATATTACTGCATTTCATGTAGCTTTTTGTACTTTAGTCGCTTGAGGAGAATTTTCAAGTATGATTTATCTCCTGTAGCCTTGCTCTGAGCGAATTTCAGTTGAAAAAAAATTTAAAGTCCATCCCCGAGTAAGCTACTGATCCACTTCATTACATAATGTTTGATATGTCTTAGACAGTGCTGAACCGACTGATGCTTTGTTTTTGTAGCAGGTTATTGTCATTCAAGTAACCGTTAAGTGGGTCTTTTCGAAACTGATTTAGGCCTCGTTTAGAGCGAATTACCCAAAATTCCAAACATTTAACAGGTATCGGCTATTTCGCAGCCGTTAGCGATATTGCTAAAATAGCCGATACCGATACATCGGTGCATCCCTGGTTTTAATGCACGCAGGAGTTGCTTCATAAGGCACTTGTCGAATAGGGTCATCACCAGTGGCAATTAGCTGTGTTTTTCCTAGAGCAAATCATACATATTGAAACTACCTGGATTTTTCAGTGATAGGTACATTGCCCCATATTCGTAAACATCAAAGGTACGCAGATGTAGGCTCCAAACATAAAACAAGTGCACCAAAAACTAAAATTTTGCTTCGTCGGTGGTTAGTGGGGTCAAAAGAAATACAATAAACGAAATAAACCCATAACATATTCCAATGTGATTATGATATTACCTTCCAGGTATGGATTTACAAGATTAGGAAGTGGAAATTTTAGTAGGAAGCTAAGTGTGGTGCGTGGTTCTGGCTACGCTTCTCTGTTGAAGTTTGGTTTGGAAAAGCATGTCCATTTAGATGTCGAGCTTTAGTTTGTATGTGAACGTGTGGTGCCAAGTAAAACAAAGCTGTACATACTTCGAAAGTTGGCAAAAAGTGAATTAAAGCATGTGTGGCAGAAATTTAACTTTTTTCATATAGGTTGCAGATATATGGAGTCGAGGATTTTGGCATTCAATTCAGTGTGGCTATATAGCACCCGTATCATTTTCTGGCGAATGCTTGAATCGGGTACGCAGATTAGTCCACAAGAAACCCATTTTTTAATACGATGACATCGACAGGAATAAATTCAGATTTTATGAAAGCCATGAGTTGCCAAGATGAATAAAACGGCACAAACATTCGTGCGGCTAAGTGATACATACAGTTGTTTTTTCAGGCGACTTCCTAAATTAACAAAACAAATATTTGTGTAACATATTTTTGCTCAATTAGAGTAGCGGATTATTACATATTGTAACACGACTTGTGACGGACTGTAAACATACCCCTAATTGGGAATTGGAAAAATCACGTAATGGATGTCAAAATTGTTCAGAGATCTTGAATGAATTCACCAAATTGGCTAGCATCCGACACAGCCAGCCGGCCTGCGCGATACGCACAATCACAAAGTCAATTTTCGTCGAGCCCCATGTAAATATTTATATGAGGAGTCACCCAGAAATTGAGAACGAAAAATTAGAAATAGAACATAGCACAGTAAGTTTTCAGGCATGCTCTAAACGACAAAGACCATGAATCAGGATAAACTTTGTTAACAATTGCTTTTGACAACTTTCCCGTAGGGGAGTTGGAATACACAAAAATACAATGTCACCAACAGGTTTTGGCTTGAGGGTTTTTTGTAAAAAAGGGCAAATATCCTTTGAGCTAACATTCCCGAATAAATCCAATTTTTTCTGAACATAACGCCAGTTTTTGGCATAGTCATCAGCCTTGTGAAAGGCGATTTTTGGAATGGATGGATCTACCCTTAAATAATCAAGTTTGTGTTACGACAACTGAAATTTTGCTCACTTAGAGGGGTCAGGGTCGATCACAACATAAATATTAGCACAGTAAAACACTCAGGCATATTTGTAAACGACAAAGACCATGGCGATTTGATAAACTTTGTTAACAATTGCTTTTGACAACACCCCTAATTTGGAATACACATTAATACCATGTCACCAACAGGTAGATTTGGCTTGGATGTTTTTTGTAAAAAGGGCAAATATTCTTTGAGCTAACAGTCCCAGAATGAAAATCCAATTTTTTCTGAACATAACGCCAGTTTTTGGCATAGTCATCAGCCTTGTGAAAGGTATGATTTGGAATGGATGGATCTACCCTTCCCAACAATATCAAGTTAGGAGTTAAGACAACTGAAATCCTTAGGCTCATCACTTAGAGGGGTCAGGGTCGATCATAGAAATAGAACATAGCACAGTAAAACACTCAGGCATGCTCTAAACGACAAAGACCATGGCGATCAGGATAAACTTTGTTAACAATTGCTTTTGACAACTTTCCCGTAGGGGAGTTGGAATACACATTAATACCATGTCACCAACAGGTAGATTTGGCTTAAGGTTTTTTTGTAAAAAGGGCAAATATTCTTTGAGCTAACAGTCCCAGAATAAATCCAATTTTTCTGAACATAACGCCAGTTTTTGGCATAGTCATCAGCCTTGTGAAAGGTATGATTTGGAATGGATGGATCTACCCTTCCCAACAATATCAAGTTAGGAGTTAAGACAACTGAAATCCTTAGGCTCATCACTTAGAGGGGTCAGGGTCGATCATTGAAAATGCATGATGATATACCACAAAATAACGCAAGAAGAGTATTGTCCCAAAACATAGAACTGTCATTTAGAGCATACAAAATACGTTTTGACTCTTTTGACCAGTATCTCCACAGTGCCATTAGAGTTCATGAGGGTACATGAAAAATGCCACTGAATCCCCCTAACAGTAAAGGAAGACCATATAGATTCAGAAATCAGGCTCTTCACAATTAGTCGAAGTTCTTTTGCAGATCCGACAAACGTAGAAGTGTTGTCTGAATATATATGTGTGGAACAACCTCGCAAATCTGCAAATTTTTGAAAGGCCATCATAAATGCAGAAGACTATAGTGAATCTACCACTTCCAAATGCATTGCACTGTTTTCAAACACACGAATATACAACCCCAGAGTTTGAGTCAGTCCGGTTGCGCTTTACTTTTAAGGGACCAAAATAGTCTAGCCTGGTATGATCGAAAACATTCCACCCATTCACGACATTCGAGCTGTTCAGCCATGTATTGAAAACCTACAGCAGCAGACCTGCTTTGGCAATAAACACATTTGCTTATGACTTTACGGATAGCAGATTGGCCCTTCAAAATCTAAATGTGTTCTCGGATACGTGTACACGTAAAGTACCACAGCGTCCTTCAGACAAATAATAATGTAGTACGATTAAAAGCCTAACATGATTGCTAGGTGAAATGGGTGGATTCTTAGAATCTTCGGGCAATATAGAAAGATTTATACATCCTCCTACTCTAGCTTTTGTCAAAGGACATGGATGTTTTCTCTTACTTCGAGTTATTATGATGGGGTTCTCAGATAAATGGCCAATGATCTCAGAATATGGTTTAGAAGAACCTTTAATTTTCCAACAAAGAAATGAAAGAGCTCTCAGGAGCCAGGCAGTTGCGAGTAGTAGCCTGGAGGAAAATCGATGCAAAAAATCATGTAACAGAGAAAAATAATAAGCAGTATATGAAATAATTTCTTGCGTAATAACAGGTTCATTGAAATCAGATTTAGGTAAAAGGTCCAGAATGGCCATGATTGAGTACTTTTCAACAAAAAATCAGCTCCATAAAACCATATGTTGGCCTTGTGCCATTTGTTAGGCATCAAGCCTCCTGATCCAATATCTGATTCAATGTCAGGGTTTCTGGCGGACTTTACATAATGCCATTGACTTGGCTGTGAAAGCACATGAATTTTCAGCAACCTTTGGTGCACAAAGGTGTGAAAACGAATAGAAGTGGAATTAATAAATTGCGAAACAGAACTACTTTATGTCTAATAATGAACTGAATCAGTAGTATACTCTTTACTAACTTTGAGTCACAGACAAGACAAGCATGGTTGCTGATACTGCAGCTGTTGGTTCTAGTCTTGGAATAGTCTTTTTTGGGGATAACTCTAGAAATGCCTTTCACGAAATATACATGTGTATCGCCTTCAGCATTTTCAAAACTGAAATATAAGCAAGCACTATAGCCAGAACTGCTGGCATCTGCAATACTAGTACGAGTAGGTTTAAATCCACGGGGCTTGCAGCATCTCGGAAAGAATAAATGACCAAGCTCAGCAAGTGAACTTGTCCATTTACACCATCGAGAGCAGAGTTTGTCATCATTTACAGGTGATCCTCCGGCAGGATCTGGTAGCGGATTTCAATACAATCTGATAAAATATTCCAAATCACCCCTAAATGACGTTCATTCTGAGAAACACCAAGATCTAAATCTAGCATCTGGCTTCAAATTTCATTGTTATTACTAACAAATTTGGTTAGGTGAAAACACCCGGATTCAAGTAAAGGGCATAATTGTTTAGCAACAGAAATATATATTTTTTAATAGAATCATCATTTCCATCCACATACATATTTCTCAAAAAAATACACATTATGATGGATTCTACATTTGTTTCATTACGAGTCGCAATTTCATGCAAAAAAAATTAGCAGAAATAGCAAAAGAAACACTGGCAGTAATGATTTACCTATCTGGCATCTTTTTCATGGTTTTGTCAGGACCAGAAATACAGCAACCAGAAACAGAAAAATGTGCACCAGGGAAAATCATCCCTAGATGGGCGAAGTTCAATTGGAGGGTAAATAAACAAAATATCTTGTGCAATAAGCACATCCACATCTGAACAATCAATTGTGGCTAAATTGAGATCACTCAGATGAGGACACTGCTTAATGGTTTCAACAATAGGCATACTTGAAGCAACATCAGGAAAATGGCCAGTTTCCTATATTTCTTTGAGAGAAACTGTGGTATTCTGCTCAAGGCCTTTAACGTTAACAGAAATCAACTGGCAATGGCTATCATCTGTGCCTATGTCAGTTTTAATTTTACACATAATGGGATCACCCTTTACACCTAATTTGTTAATTAAACAAATTGTGCACAATGAAGTGCAAGCACCAGAATCAAGAAATGCATCAGAAACAACGATTTGTGTTTTAGGACAGGTTACAATTATAGGTATGACAGAGAGCCGCACGGGGTATTTTGTGCTAGTTGCATTTATGTCAACTGCACTGTTAATACTTTGTTCATGCTCAAATACTGCATCATGCAATAACGTGTGATGTGCCATGTCACACTTAGGCATTCGACACCGCTGTGTCGAAGGACACGAGCGTTATTGATGACTTGATTGGAGGAAATTGAAACACAAAAACTTTTCTCGAACAAACTTCTTGCGATCATCTGCAGTTTTCTTTTCAGAAGGCTACACAGCGGCAGAAAGGATGTTAACCATCACACAGGATACAGGAGGAGACAGCAGACCGTTCTGCCATCATGTTTGTCTTTGCAACATGCTGGTTTCGAACTCCTGTGGCATCAGTGGCAGAGGCACGGACGTCAGTCTTATGCCTTACACGGGACGTTTTAAGCTTACATAGCCCATGTATAAATTGAGTTATTGGCAGACGTGCAATGTCAGCTTCACCTTTAACGAAGGCAACAACTTTTGGCTCTTTGCCTTGTGACATGATTTATTTTTGTTGTGAAAAAAACCTCGGGAAGAACGGTACAGGGAATCTTCTGAGAATGTTGTAGAGAACACCAGTAGAATCAACTGGATTTATAGCATTGAGATAGAATTTGGGTAACAGATAGTAATTGATCCGAGGAATCAACCAATGTTGTTATGTCATTAGTATCAATATGTGGATCGGCAGTTAGTTCTTTGACAAATGCTCCCACGACATATGCAGGTCGACCATAAATATCGAAAGATTTTTCTAGCTTCCTGATATAGATATTCAACCTGTTTACCAAAGCGCACACTTTCCAGAACGATACGAGCTTTTCCAGTACAGAATGAAAATCGTTTTGTTGAACCTGGTTTTTGGTGAATGCTTCTCGCTTGGGTCTGCGTCCGATTGATCAAATGCATTATCGAATCGGTTAAAAAAACGGTGATAGTCAAGAGGGTCGCAATTGAAGGGATCTCTGTTAATGGTTTGCAAATCGAACCCTTTTTTCATTGAACACATCACATCAGACCAATGGCGCTCAGGCAGCATCGTTAGCTGTGTAGGATGAGACGCAAAAAATGAATGCTTTAATATGCAGGTTAGGTTTATTGGTATGTACAAATGTATTCTCTGGGACTTCAGATCAGATATTCACAATTGGTGTTTGACTAAACACAGGCACTTCAGGATTTAGCTGTGCTTGAGCCGATGTGTTTACAGATGAAAAAATAGCCGGCCCATGGGCAGCCGTGGTAGGATATTCTTTTTTTTAAATCAGGTGTTATTCTTGCAGACTTTATATGTCCAGAAATAGAGGAGAAACTGCCAGGAGGCGGTGGAAACTGCCAGAAACTTCGGGAGGTGGCTAATATTGTAGCTTTTAAGCATTGCCTCGGCCTCTACGAATTCACCTCAACTTTGGCTAATTCTCTTTGTGTAGCATTACTATGAGTATAGAACTTCGAAGTGATTCTACTACCTCTTTCAGATGATGTAGGCAGCAAAGTAGCAGTGGATTTTAGGTTTTCTTCGCTGTACTTCTCATCGGTCCTTGGCGGGGACTGTCACCAGCAAATTCACTGCCTCTTTCAACTTGCAGTTTATTTCTAGTTCGGCAGTCTTGAGATGATCATTGAAGCGTGCAATCGAGCTGTCGATTGTAGTGCCTAAGTCTGACAAGTTTTGAAATTCCGAAATATGTCCATTTCAAGTTATAAAAACTTAATACGTATCTCTTGAATCTTTTATGTGTCCGATGTTCCCCGTCCTGCTTTAATGACTGACGTATTCTGGTATCCCGTATTTTGGCAATCACGATATCCCGAATAGGCCTTAATCAAGTGGCAGGACACCTTTGTTGCATTTGAAATATGTAGATTCAAGCTATCGAAACCAATTACTAATCAACTCATTCGAGAGATACTCGCTATCCTAATTAAACAATAATACAATATTAATAGATGAACAATACAATTAAACACAGGGGAAATATGCATACTAGCTACTACAGCCTTTCTGAACAAAGCCAAAAACAAAGCTAAGTCAGACGCAATACTTTTCGATACTTCCAAATATGGAATGCAGGTAAATCAAAACATCGAATAATAAGGGATGCCAGATATAACAATGAAAATATAATTTTGACAATAGTTACTACAATATATTAACTATTTTTTGACGTATCATCCGACACTGTCATTCCTGTTCTTCGTATACCGAATCAGCTACAACTGACTAGGCCGGAATTAAAACTCATAATTTCGACATTGCTGAGTCACTGACACAGATGGTGGAATTTATTTTCGACACCCAAAGAAAATCAAGAGTTTGACATACTGTCTTGGTGAAGCCACTCTTCTCTTTGGTTCAAGAATTGGGTACTGTTTGCTACCGGTACTTGTTTGTGACACACCCGCATCAGTTAAGATACAATGTTTGTTTCATGCCAACCCAACAGCTTACCGGTATGTCCTGGTATGGTACCTAGTTTGTTTGCAACAACCTCTCGTTACACGAATATGTCCTTATATTCAAGATTGAAGTTTCCTATAGTCCTGAGTCTATACTGTATTTTGTATTTTTATAGCGGTTGTTAAAATGATAGTTTCCTTCTAGTAACCTATTTATGTCCAAGTATTTTACTTTACGCTATCTATGTCAATCCAAGGTTAGTGTCTTTTATTCGCCCACTGTACCGGTATTCAGCCTATACAACCCAGTAACATACCAACTCGAATTTTTTTTTCTAACACCTCGTTTATTGGTAGACAAAATTTTAATAAATCTCTTCCTCACTCTGTCTGATATCATAAACACCTGAGATAGATTGGCGACCGTTATGTCAATTTTTATGAATGCATAATGGCAAATCAGCACATTAATCCAAAGCTATGCTAATCCTGTCCGCTTTGTCGGATATCGCTGTTTTTTACCTGATCCGGAAAGAAATACACTATAACAAACGCACGGAAACAAACAAATCCAGTAAACCAGTAAAATCAAAAACAAGATATCGAATATTTTTCAATCCTATCGAATAAAACTCCGCTGAGCTCCGTGGATTTTGTGCGGAAGATG
>CAVMBJ020000135.1:0-25818 GCA_963675895.2 Styela plicata
TAATAAAGTATATCCAGATGGTCTCTATGCTCAGCGTACTTTATGTAGTGAAGAGCGATAGCGTCACCCGAATTTTTTGTACATCCACATCGTACAATCACTCATGAGAAGAAAAATAAATTTCCACTGCTATTCTTTTCTTGCCATTACCCCCCCCCCTCTCTATTCTATTTATTGAGATGAAAACGGGGAGGCCCTTAAATATTCCTCCAAACGCATTAAAGTCTTACAAAAATGCGGTGTAAAATCGGCGTTACATCAGTTGTGTAAAAAGATTGAAAATATAAAATTATTGGGAATGGACTATAAAGTTACTGGACTTTTGCTAAAGTAAACGGGAAGGACATTCATAATAATGTGGTCTATGCAACTGGAGAGGAGATGTACATGCCGTCAATACACTGGATGAATGGGCAGTAAATTTAAAAGCTTAATGTGGCTTTTGACATGAAGTCTGGTTTTAAGTCTATTCATTAAAATGTTAGCGATTCGGGAATATAAATTTTTGGATTTTCAAAATAAAGACAAGAGGGAATAGTCAAAAACTGGAAATTCGTTATTTATAAAAATTTTGTGATCCAATATAACTCGAAAAAATACTCGAACTCTAAATGATTCGGGTTTGCCCGGGCCTAGGAACTCCCAATGAAGACACGGGTCCATGCAAATGGGTGGCATGGTGGCGGTTTTGTTCGTAAAAACAGGTAATCTCTGGTCCGAGTTCGATTGAATATTTTTCAGGAAGCATAAATTAAGGAAACGAAACGTGTTCAGTTTTTTTTTGATTGAAAAATTCTTAGAATACGCTAAACAACTCAATACAAGCTGTCCGTATTTTTCGCAAAATAATTAACAGATAATTATTTAGTTATTCGATAACAAACCTCACTTTACCAAATAATAACAACGGCTTCTCATGCTTAACGAAATATATTTGTTTAGACTCTTATTACTTGGGCTTCTCACTGTAACAAAAGGGCAGTATTACTGCAGGCGTTCATGGTGCGACTGTCCTCCTGAATGAATTTCAATATAAAAAATAATTTAAATTGATTCCACATATAAAAAGGCTGAAGTCAACTAAACTCTTTTACTTCTCTGCAAGTATACTGATTCAGTTCTCTTTGGAACGCTTAGGAAGCAACTGCTTCTAAGAATAAATTTCAATAATGAAACAAAATAAAATAAGCTCAATAAATGAAAAGGTTAAAGTCGACTAAACTTTACAACAAATTCTCCGCAAATAAACCGATTTAAGAAGAAAAACTAGGCCAGTGCATCTCTCAACATCCAAAAATGTTTGGAACTGTTTTTAGCTCCACGAAAAGATTTAAGAGTTTAGAAAGAGAAACGAAGTCATGCATCTTTCAACTTTCTATAATGTCTGATATTGTCTTCAGTTCTACGAAAAAATACGTGAAAATGTTCTATAAATTCTGCATGTAGGTCTAGTATACTCTACAGTCGTGTCGAAATATAATGGCGGTGGTTCGAAAAGTTGTTTTATGAAAAAAAAAAAATTTGAGTTGGGTAACAAATTTAGGCATGAAACAGATTTTTCATCTTTTTTAATGTGTTTCCAAGTAGATCGGAGACTCGGAGTGAACTTTAATAATAATTGCGCCAATGGTAGCTTCAGCTCCTAAATCTATATTTAATATATGGACACCATCTATCTATACCCCATCAATCATACTGCTCCCAATCAAATCATGTAGAGCTTCCAATCTGAAATCTTATTTGCTCATACACGACTGACAATACATGACTAAGCTGTGTTTTTCTGATAGGGAAGGTATAGCAACTATATATCATTATTATTGAAGACACTTTAAGATTCAATGGTTAATTTCAATAGGTAACCCAGCTACTACATGTACGATCAGGTTATTTATTTTAATACAATTTAATCCTATAAAATTTATCCAGATCAGTTATTTTACGTTGTCAAGCATGAATCCCTGATAATGACCCAATATTAACACGAAGGACACAACACTAACACAAAAAATATTGACCTTTTGTTTGTATTCGATTTGGTAATAAACTATTTGAAAGCGGCAGCCAAAATCTTGATGTAATTCGAACTGATTTTTCGGGGTATTTTTGTCAAATTGGATTCAATTACAACAAAAAATCATAAATGCGAACATAACTTTTTCTTTCTTGAAAAAACATAATCCAGCGTGTGACATCAAAAATTTAACTAAAACAGACGGAGTTAGTAATTCGATTCGATTCGAAGATTCGTAAGTTTCTGATACTTCTGTCAACAGCAGTTGCATGCGCATGTGCGATAAAGATGCCTGGAGATTTGTCAAAAAAAGGCATATCATTACAGCGGGCGACGACGCACTTACGACCAGATTTGTTTTATTGCTCTTTGAAGACTGGTGTAAAATAATGAAAGCTGCTTAAGCTTGCAGTTTCGAGCAAAAAATATAAATTTAATATGTTTGTTTTATTATATATAGTATTTCCAAAATAACGTAAAGCCATTAACTAAATACAATGGAATATAATAATATTGTATTTATACTGAGCGTACTTTGTGTCGTGAAAAGCGATAGTGTCAAACTTGTTTGTGAAGAAATGGATGACGCAAAAAGTCTGTCTGCTGCAGTCAGCGCAATACAGGTAGAAATAGAGGATATCAAACTCGAAATTGAAGCTATTCGTGACTGTGAGTATTGCTTGTAAGTTTAGCTCGGCCTCTTCGCTCGATCGGTAAATGCTTCAGGAATGATAGAATTCCATTTTCAACAGCGGGAGATGAATGCTGAAAATACGGCTTAAGCATAATGGCGAACACGACTTCTCGTGCAGACATCAGTTCTGAATCTGGGTGAAGGTTTGTTGACCTAAACTTTTATTCATTTTTACTGTGCTCGGATTGGTTTGTGGGGATCGAAAGCTGCGCTAATGCGAACCTTAGCGAAAGGGTTGGTAATGTAATGTTGCGAAAAGGTCCAAGTGAGGTTACAGTGCACCGGCGAGGGTTCCAGCAGAACGCTCCCATATATATAATTACGCATACGATTCGAACCTATTTCAGGACGATTAGAGATACGTATCTCGAAGCATATTTTCAACGTCTTTATCGGTAAATCTAACTGGTTGTTAATGCAATACACTGGTAGTGCTTTGCTCCTTCCCCCGTTAGCTGAACAAAAAAATGATGTTTTGAGTGCTTTGAAACGTGGGAGAAATCTAACGCGCATAAGATATTGCACCCATTTTGTCTGTCGTATTCTGGAGTTTAGATCCTGAAATCCCTTTACCCAAAAAATTTTCACGCTTTCAGGGCGATTTTTGACGTGTTTTATCTTATAAGAGGATGGAAGCTGCTTGTGCCAGGTGCAAGTCACAATAAGAAGGCGCTTCGGCGGCTTAAGCGACCAGGAAATCATACCCTAAAAATGTTGTTATGGTTGAAACTCACTAACTAGGTCTCTTGTTTTGGAAAATATGAGCTTTCCGGTACGGGATACCCAAGTTATACGCTATTTCGAGTGGTGGATAAGAATTAACAATTCTGACTTACCGGGACTAAAACACGGGATCTCCAACTGAGATGCCAACACGCGAACCACCGGGCCATCCCCAATCAGAAAATATCTTTTCTCAAGCATGCGTCACAATTGGACCACGTCTCAACGTCGCCATCCATCAGTGATTTATATTTAACAAATAATGTTTTGACAATTTTTATCCGATTGAGTCGCACCCGACTAATCTCATTCCTTTAGTATGTAGTCAACATATTTTTGTTGTTGTAGATAATTGCAATGGGTTTCGGCGTCATGATGTTTGCTACTGGGCTCTGTTTAAAGACGAAAAAGTCATGACGTACCAAGAAGCCAAATGGGCATGTGGATTACAGTCTGGGAAACCGGCGGATATCATTGACGCCGACCATTACAACAGGACGATTGATTACGTCAGGACATTGTTTTCATCTGGGAACAAGGGCCTGTGGCTAGGAATGACGTACTCATATGAGGTAGGACAGTTTCAATTAGCCAGATGAAGAGACCAGTTGCTGCACCGTACCATGGTGGTTCACATACGACATACATACTGTTATCTGTCCAGGGCAAAAACTATTCACTATAATTTATTATAGCAGTATACTGTCCTGAAATATGTTCCGTTTAGAGTGCAGTTGCTGGTACTACATTTCGATAAAGTTCATTTCCATGATAGCGGATGTTAGTTGCTTCCTTTGGGGCGATACCTCCGACTTTGGTTAGAGTCGGAGTTTTTGCACTTTTTAGGCCAAACTCCTTAACCTCCCTTCCCCCTAACCCCAATTCTCGTAATTTGCGCCGTACCTACATCTCCGAGCAACTAGAAACAAAACAATCATTTTTTTAAATGTTTTTTTGAGAAATGAAAGGGTGTAGCTGATTTATATTTTTAAAGTTCATCAGCAATAGGGTCGGAGTTAGAAAATATTTGGTAGTTCACGTAATTTTCAAGCTAATCAAGCTAACCATTAGTGAACTCCTGAGGAAATCGGATTCGGACCGCCCAGTTTAAGAAAACCTAGAATTAAATTAAGTTTAAATGAAAAATGGTGTCATCAGTCGCAAATTTGTCGTAATTGCGTCTTTGCCTTTTAAACAAACATTTTATATTAAATCCAACATCTTCATTTCAGGACGGACGTGCTCATTTTAGCGACGGAACCGAGGCCTTGAATGTTCAATATTATCCTGGATACCCGGTTTCAAACTCTGCTCAAACCCAAATGGCGCTCTTTGTAGATTATGACACAGACAAAACAGACCAAGGCATATGGAATGAGAGGCATGCATACAAAAACAACGGGGTTCTGTGCCAGAAGTAAGGAAAAGATAACGCGTGGTTTTCCTGAGCAAAATAAAGACACTTACAAACAGTAGAAAATTTACGGTTCATTTGCAGTAATTACTTTTTACATAAATTGAATATACTAATAGGATTTTGGCCAAGTACCAAGTGTTGATGAACCACGTCTCACCGAAAAGTTATTTCTATAGTTTTATTCCGTTGACACCGAGGTAAAGAATAGAAAATTTGGTCATTTTTGTCACAACCTATCCACAAAGTAATAGCATACTCTCACTTCACGATATGTACGTTGTTTCATTATCAGTGTGCTAACATCACATATTCTAAGCTTACTTGCATCAGCATAAACATACGAGTCCAATCGTTTCTTTTCAAGACTATAAACTGCCTTGCTAATACAATTTATTCTGAGTATGGTTGCTGTCGGCAAGAATAATTTTAACGCATTTTTATTAAAGTGTGTGTGAAATATAATACTGAATTTAGTCATTTACAGTTTTGGGGTTTAAGAATATGATCATTTCCAGTGACGAATTTAGTTAGAACCTTAAAATGGGGGGGGGACTCAAAATTGAAATGAAATTAAAGCGTGGCGTCGTAATTGCCGAGGCAGTAATTTTCTTCAGGAAATATGATATTTATTTTATTTCACCATATAACAGCCAAAAAACAAAAAATCGCCGGCAATTTTTTTTTTCAAAATGAGATTTGAAAGCTTGAAGGCACATGAAAGGCCATTCGACGATTTTTGCAGTAGGTGAGGAGTGGAACATGGCACCAGCACACCTTAAATATGCCAGTGATCATTTTTCTGCATAATAAATCACACAATTACAGCTTTCGAAAATTTCCTTAGCACAAGACCACAATTTTGTAAGTGTAATTATTCATGTAATTCAGTTTATATTTTAGTAATATTTGTAAACCTTTGTTCATGTCTGAATTTTACTGTAGTTGATCCTTTTGTTCCGTAATAAACCGCGTGTGTTCTCCAGTGTTTCATTTATACATTTTTTGACAATAGACTTTTTAGAGAATTGGGGTGGAACCGGAGGATCATGTAAGACCATTCTCTAATTATTATTGAGGAATAAGGGGGCAGTACTTCCAAGATTTTAAGATAGATATTTTTAACATATCAACATAATGAGCCAACTTTTCGGTGCGCTCAGGAAATTTTTTTTAAATAATAACAAAGGGGGCCGTATTGCACCTATTCGGCGTGCAAGCAATTTTGATAAGCAAAAAAAATTTTCCATCCTGCTTTTTTTTACCCCTATATTCTATTTATTGATTCGAAAACGGGGAGGCTCTCAAATATTCCCCCAAACGCAGTACAGTCTTACAAAAATGCGGAGTAAAATCGCCGTTATTTCAGTTCTACAAAAAATTGAAAATATAAAATTACTGAAAATGAACTATAAATTTACTATAAATTCACTTTTGTTACAGTAATAATGTTCTATGCAAGTCAAGAGGAGTTGTGGATGCCGTCAATAAAGTGTGACGATTGTGCAGTGAATGTGGCTTACGTCATAAAGTCTGCCTCTATTTCTGTTCATTAAAATGTTAGTAATTCGCGAATATAATATTTATGATTTTGGAAATGAAGACAAGGTGGAATAGTAAAAAACTGGAAATTTGTTATTTATAAAAAATTTGAGATCCGGTGCAATTCGAAAAAATATTCGAATCATATTCGAACTCCAAATGATTGGGGGTGGGCCCGGCCCTAGGGCCTGCTGAAAATACGGGTTCCTGCAGGGGCATAGCATGGTGGCGGTTTTGTTAGTAAAAAACATTTTTATTAGAAGAATTGTTTTTAAAACATGTTGGGACAAGTGTGACTCGCTAATGGATTGCGCCACTTACAAATAGTTTATCTGTGGCCCGAGTTCGATTGAGTATTTTTCCATACGCATAAATTAAGGAAACGAGACATGTTCAGTTTTCTTTTTCTTGAAAGATTCTTAGAAAACGCTCAACAAGTCATTGCCGGCTGTCAGTATTTTTCGCAAAATATTTATCAGAATATATATTGTTATTCGATAACAAACCTCACTTTACCAATTATGAACAACGGGTTCTCATGCCTAAGGAAATATATTTGTTTAGACTCTTACTGCCTGGGCTTCTTCCTGTAACAAAAGGGCAGTAAAATTACAGCTCTTTCACGATAATTTTATTCGGTGCTATTAAAATAATAAAGCTATGGAATCCACTTTTTTGCCAGTTATGGACTGTTGATGGAACGCTCCGCCAAGGTGCCTCCATCAACAGTCTACACTTGGCATTCATCTCATCAATAAGGCGGTTTTGAATTTTGGAAATATGCAATTACTCGGTAAAATGTACTGCACAGTTTACCTTTTATTTACTTCACAGTTGGTGAACTGAATGAGAAAAATCATATTTTTCGAAACAACAACCCGGCAGAATTATCATTTCAGAATTTCAGCTGAATGAAGGTATAAATTATATGTTTGTGATTCAGGTCAAATTTATTCTGAAGTTTTGAAATAAATCATGACCTTTCTGCAACACATAAAACATCTCGACTAATATCATATTTGAAAAGTCTTCTGAAACCACTAGTTTGCGATGCGAAGAGTTACATGAAATATATAAGAACTGAGGAATCCCCCACAGACGTCTATTGTTGTGAGTTTTAAAGCCACTCATATCAACAAGAGAAGGAAAACCAGTGGGAAGGCAAGGAGTTCAAAGTTGAAATCAAATACCAGCCGTCACACTATAGTGGTTCAATTCTACGCGGGATATTTTCGTTTATGGTGCGACTGTTCCTCAGAATGAATTTCAATACAAAAAATGATTGAAATTACTTCCATATATATATAAAAAGGCCAAAGTCAACTAAACTCTTCAAGAATTTTCCGCAAACAAACCGATTTAAGAAGGAAAACAATGCCAGTGCATCTTCCAACTTCCTATACTGTCTTATATTGTCTTAAGTTCTGCGAAAAAATACATGAAAATGTTCTATAAATTTTGCATGTAAGACTAATATACTTTACGGTCGTGTCAAAAAGTGATGGCGGTGGTTTGAAAAGTTGTTTTATGAAAAAAAGAGTTGAAGTTAGATAATAAAGTTAGGCATGAAACAGATTTTTCATCTTTTTGAATATGTTTCTAAGTAGATTAAAGACTCCGAGAGAACATTTTGCCATTATCGACTATCTATGTCTTATATTTTCAGCTACAGAAGCAATATTTGATACATCTTTTATGTGAACTCCATCTATCTATACCCCATCAATCATACTGCTCCCAATCAGATCATGTACATCTTCCTATTTCGTCATGCACGACTGACAATACATGACTAAGCTTGATTTTTCTGATAGGGAAGATATAGCAATTATATATCCTGATTATTGAAGTCAATTTAAGATTCAATAGTTAAACTCAATAGTTAACCCAAGTACAGGTCCGATAAGGTTACTTATTTTAATATAATGTATTCCTATCTCCATTTCAGGTATTATATTTTGTCAAGCATAGATCCCTGCTGATGACCCAATATTAACACGAACGACACAACACAAACGCAAAAAATATTGGATTTTTATTTATATTCGATTCGGTAACAAACTATTTAAGAGCGGCAGCCAAAATCTTGATGTAATCCGGACTGAATTTTTCGAGGATTTTTGTCAAAACGGATTCAATAACGACAAAAATCAATAATGCGAACATCTTCCTTTTTTGGAAAAAAAATAATCCAACTTGTGACATCAAAAATTTAATAAAAACAGACGGAATTAGTGATTCTATCCCATTTAAAAACATATTCGAATCACATTCGAATTCCAAATTATTTGATTTTGCTCGGCCGTATAGTGCCAACAGGTAGAACTAAAAAATCTTGATCACAATATTTTTCATTGCAGTTTACTCAAGTTGAATTGAATAACAAATTAAAAATGAAGTTTTTGATACTTCTGGCAACAGCAGTTGCATGCTCATATGCGATAGAGATGCCTGAAGATTTGTCAAAAAGAAGGCATATCATTACAGCGGGCGACGAAGTTGCCGTACTTACGGCCAGTTTGAGTTATTTGTGTTTATTGCTAAAGTACAATAATCAAATATGCTTTATTGAAGTCGTATTAAAACATATGCGAAATCCACAACCAAAAAAGCTTTGCGATTGAAATATATCAATACCAATTCAAATATTGAATTTGTTCCTAGCATGAGCCACAGAAGAATCGCGTCTCGTCGACGCGGTCCATCATTAACTTATACTTGACAAACAAATATTATTGAGTGGAGTATCTGCTTACAATTTTTGACACTTTACCTCACGCGAAACATTTGCATAAGTTTGAACAATTATCTTTTTCGAAGATCTCAAAGAATCACAGAATTTCGATAACAAATGAATAATGAAAAAAACATTGTATGTTTAAAAATTTAGGTTCGGGACGATGTGCAATTCAAGCTTGGTGCTGCACCATTTCGACAGTTCAAGCCAGAAGAGTACTCGGTGGAGTCAATTGGAGGCTCGGATACGTATATCGCAAAGGTATGAATTTTTCATTTTTGTCAGGATCAGGAATTTTCTATTTTGTATCGTTCGAAAGTTCAACGTACTTCAATTTAGGCATATTGCACTGATACCAATCACACTTATCCTTAGGGATCCATCAGTGACTCATACTGACAAAACACAACGTAAGGATTCTTCAGTTTCATGATTATGTTCAATAGTCGTCTAATAGCAGTATCGATAAATGTATTCATGTGTATGCTAATTTTAGCAAATGTACACAGTAACGAAAAATGCTGGGAAAACACCACACTTTTCCAGTAATTTTACGTGAAGGTAATGAAATGAAACTTAATATCTTTCTCGACCATTTCTTTCTCGTTGAAATTCACTCCGAGCAAGGCCGACATCAGTACCTAAAAGGAAAAAACTAACTCATAACCAATGAACTACTAAATGATGCGGTAGTACTAAATTGTCGTCGGGCGCGTGGAGGGCGTAAAGGGCTAAGGGAAAGCGTCGGAGGCTAAGGGAAAGCGTCGGAGGCTAAGGGGAAGCGTCGGGGGCTAAGGGAAAGCGTCGGAGGCTAAGGGAAAGCGTCGGAGGCTAAGGGAAAGCGTCGGAGGCTAAGGGAAAGCGTCGGAGGCTAAGGGGAAGCGTGGGGGGCTGAGGGAAAGCGTCGGAGGCTAAGGGAAAACGTCGGAGGCTAAGGGGAAGCGTGGAAGGCTAAAGGTAAGCGTCGGGAGCTAAGGGAAAGCGTCGGAGGCTAAGGGAAAGCGTCGGGGGCTAAGGGAAAGCGTCGGAGGCTAATGGGAAACGTCGGGGGCTAAGGGAAAGCGTCGGAGGCTAAGGGAAAGCGTCGTAGGCTAAGGGGAAGCGTCGGGGGCTAAGGGAAAGCGTCGGGGGCTAAGGGAAAGCGTCGGAGGTAAGGGAAAGCGTCGGAGGCTAAGGGGAAGCGTGGGGGGCTGAGGGAAAGCGTCGGAGGCTAAGGGAAAACGTCGGAGGCTAAGGGGAAGCGTGGAAGGCTACAGGTAAGCGTCGGGAGCTAAGGGAAAGCGTCGGAGGCTAAGGGAAAGCGTCGGGGGCTAAGGGAAAGCGTTGGAGGCTAAGAGGAAGCGTCGGGGGCTAAGGGAAAGCGTCGGAGGCTAATGGGAAGCGTCGGGGGCTAAGGGAAAGCGTCGGAGGCTAAGGGAAAGCGTCGGAGGCTAAGGGGAAGCGTCGAAGGCTAAGGGGAAGCGTCGGGGGCTAAGGGAAAGCGTCGGGGGCTAAGGGAAAGCGTCGGAGGTCAAAGAAAAGCGTCGGAGGCTAAGGCAAAGCGTCGGGGGCTAAGGGGATGCATCGGAGGTAAGGGAAAGCGCCGGAGGCTAAGGGGAAGCGTCGAGGCCTAAGGGAAAGCGATGGAGGCTAAGGGAAAGCGTCGGGGGCTAAGGAAAGAGTTGGGACCTAACAGGAAAGGTCAGATGCTAGGGGAAATTGTTGGGGGCTAAAGGATGCCTTCGGCGCCTTATGGGAGCTTCGGGGACTAAAGCGAAGCGTCGTATTATTAGAAGAAGCGTAGTGAGTTAAAGGAAACTGTCAAGAGATAAGGGGAAGCGTTGGGGGCTTAGAGGGATGAGAGAAAGCGGGGAACGCTAAGGGAAAACGTGTTTTTTGCATTTCTCGATGTCATTTTTGGGTGATCGAATAGAAAAAAATTATTACCTATATCAGATTCAGATTTAAAATACTCGATTTGCAGCTAGAAAGGTTGAAAAGGATCCGCTAAGGCTTATTAACCCATTAGTGGATGGGTTCAACCGGCTTATCCCAATATTATAACTGCATCAGGCAAGGTTGGAAACAGCATCTGGAAGAAATCTACTAAATACCACTAATTATGCTACAAACCACATGAAATGAAAAAGAAGCAATTGTAGCACAGGCGAAAACATCCCGTCCTTCCCAATTGAAACGCTATGAATGGCGTAGTGTCAACGGTTTCCACCGGGGATGCGAACTGAGTAGGAAAATTTCTAAATAGTTCTAGTTCAAGCTCAGAAGTCAAAAAGAGTTCGAGTTCATGCATTTTTTTTTTCATAGTTTTAAATCAAAATAAAACAAACGTCACATCTTTTTTGACACTTATGCAAATAAACCTCGAGAAATATAAATCTATAAGGGGGTAAATGTGTGGCATATTCATGTTCACTGTTATGGATTAATTCACTTATCCATTGTATTCATATTCTATACTCGTGGCATATACATAGTGCCAATTTTATTACAGTTTTATTTAGCGTAAATTGAAATTAATTTTTTGATAAAAAAATTATGACGGTAAATTTTGCAGTGTGTTAGCTATGAATGGATTATTTAAATATAACGCGCATTCGTAACTGCAAACTGGTGGTAACTCTGTTTGAGATACATCCAGTCACCCCGATATATAGAATATCATTCTTATCCTGCGGGAGAGAAAAGCTGATAATACGGCGAATATTACGAATAATTTCAGAATCTCAATGCAATCTAAACTTCTCTTATTAATGGATAAAAATGTACTCGCTTTTATACACTTTCTGTGACCATCCAAGTTAGCCTTAAGCGGGATATTTTAATTTCTTTTCGTCAGACATGATCACAACATAAACATTGTTTTCGAACTATCATAGCAGGTGCATGGTGCTCCAACCTAATTAACCTGATATATTGAATACCAAATTCTCCTAGTGGTCATGATTTTGACCATGGTTGCTACATATATATCGGCCCCGGAACACGGAGTGACTTTGATTAGGCAACATGAATGGTCCGCTCCTGGAAATATATAACGATATAAAAAGAAAATAACAATAAAATGAGCATACATACGTAAAATTCACATCTAAAACAAAAATTTATACCAACAAAAAAGGTGAAAATTTAGTAAGAGAAAGTAAAGATATAGAGAATGTAGGTTTGAGGGATGTAGAGTTGGCGTTTTATTTAATTAAAAATTGTTTTTGACAGATTGAACAATGTTTGAATTCAATATATTTCGTTACACAATGAATAGCTTTTACGCCTTATAAATAAAAAATGTGGCATCGTTTGGCTTTGTAGTTGTGTTAGTCTTTGCCATCTTTGGGCTTTGTATAAAAAAAAGAGTTTTGGGGTTGATACTAGCTTTTTGCGAATATATCCTGGCCCGCTTACCGCTTTTTGCAGCGATATTTTTTTTAAAGTATGATTGAACATTCTCAACTTTTCATTATCAACGTAAAAATCTATTCAACAAAAACTATTTGTTTGTATCTGTCACTCTCAATTAATTTGGTTCAATAAGAAAATTTACTGATATTACCACCGACGCACAATTAATTGATCAGAAAAATGATGCATGATTAAAATATCAATTTGAGTAATTCTTCTTTCACCGCAAAATAAACATTATAATGGCAAGAAAGAAAAACGCAGCACAATTTATAAAAAATCTGACATCTAAGCAATATAATTTCTTAGTTTTTATCATCGACGTCTTCATTTTTATAAATTTGATTGTTCACTTTTTTGAATAACGCTTTTTTATCAACTTTTAGTGCTGTACATTTTAAGACTTTTTAGAAATCGTATTGACGCAGTCCGACAGGCAAATTCGTTGTTGCATTTTTTCTGATGCACATCCGCTCTTGTTGTTAATTTTGCTACGATCTTCTGTTCAAAGTAACATCGTCGTCTTGTCTTCTTTGTCTCTGCACAACATCGATTCTTTAATTGAGGTTGAACACGCTGAATGAAAAAATACGAACACAGATTAATGTTAGAAGTGGCCCCTATACGCTATTTAATATAATCGTGAAAAACGTTATCTAACTGTTATTTGAAATTTTGTCCTGACTCACGACGCTTCCCCTTAGCCATCTACGCTTCCCCTTAGCCCCCGACACTTTCTCTTAGCCCCCGACGATTTCCCTTAGCCCCCGACGCTTCCTCCTAGCCCCCGACGCTTTCCCTTAGCCTCAGACGCTTTCCCTTAGCCCCCGACGCTTTCCCTTAGCCCCCGAAGCTTCCCCTTAGCCCCCGACGCTTTCCATTAGCCCCCGAGGCTTTCCCTTAGCCCCCGACGCTTTCCCTTAGCTTCCGACGCTTTCCCTTAGCTCCCGACGCTTTCCCTTAGCCTCCGACGCTTCCCCTTAGCTCCCATCGCTTTCTCTTAGCCCCCGACGCTTTCCCTTAGCCTCCGACGCTTTCCCTTTGCCTCCGACGCTTTCCCTTAGCCTCCGACGCTTTCCCTTAGCCCCCGACGCTTTCCCTTAGCCTCCGACGCTTCCTCTTAGCCTCCGACGCTTCCCCTTAGCTCCCAACGCTTTCCCTTAGCCCCCGACGCTTTCCCTTAGACTCTGACGCTTTGCCTCCGACGCTTTCCATTAGACCCCCGACGCTTTTCCCTTAGCCCCCGACGGTTTCCCTTAGCTTCCGACGCTTTCCCCTTAGCCCCCGACGATTTCCCTTAGCCCCCGACGCTTCCTCCTAGCCCCCGACGCTTTCCCTTAGCCTCAGACGCTTTCCCTTAGCCCCCGACGCTTTCCCTTAGCCCCCGAAGCTTGCCCTTAGCCCCCGACGGTTTCCATTAGCCCCCGAGGCTTTGCCTTAGCCCCCGACGCTTTCCCTTAGCTTCCGACGCTTTCCCTTAGCCCCCGACGCTTTCCCTTAGCCTCCGACGCTTCCCCTTAGCTCCCATCGCTTTCTCTTAGCCCCCGACGCTTTCCCTTAGCCTCCGACGCTTTCCCTTTGCCTCCGACGCTTTCCCTTAGCCTCCGACGCTTTCCCTTAGCCCCCGACGCTTTCCCTTAACCTCCGACGCTTCCTCTTAGCCTCCGACGCTCCCCCTTAGCTCCCAACGCTTTCCCTTAGCCCCCGACGCTTTCCCTTAGACTCTGACGCTTTGCCTCCGACGCTTTCCATTAGACCCCGACGCTTTCCCTTAGCCTCCGACGCTTCCCCTTAGCTCCCATCGCTTTCCCTTACCCCCCGACGCTTTCCCTTAGCCCCCGACGCTTTCCCCTAGCCTCCGACGCTTCCTCTTAGCCTCCGACGCTTTTCCTTAGCTCCCAACGCTTTCCCTTAGCCCCCGACGCTTTCCCTTAGCCTCCGACGCTTCCTCTTAGCCTCCGACGCTTTCCCTTAGCTCCCATCGCTTTCCCTTAGCCCTCCGACGCTTTCCCTTAGCATCCGACGCTTTCCCTTAGCCTCCGATGCTTTCCCTTAGCCTCCGACGCTTTTCCTTAGCCCCCGAAGCTTCCACTTAGCCCCCAACGCTTTCCCTTAGCCTCCGACGCTTTCCCTTAGCCTCCGACGCTTTCCCTTAGCCCCCGACGCTTTTCCTTAGCCTCCGACGCTTCCCCTTGGCCTCTGACGCTTTCCCTTAGCCCTCGACGCCTCCGACGACATTTCAGTACTTCCCCTAAAAGATGTAGTACCAGCAACTGTGATGTAAACAACAAACATTCCAAAATCCAAACCCCTGTACGTTTGTCACACTGTGGGTACATCGCCTCCAGATCACTATTTTTAAAATAACCACCTTGTTGATAAGATTTATGTCAATTATAAACTGTTGATCAATCGCACTTTGGTGGGCAGCCCATAATCGGCCGAACAAATCGATTCAAGTAAAATTACTGTCAAAACGGGTGTTGTACTGCGTTTTTGTTACAGTGCGTTTGTTTCCCTGGCTGTTATTGCTAGTGCAATGTTTGAAAAACAAAGATATAAAATAATTTTATCTAAGCTCTATACCTTTTTTACAGACAAAGACAGGACACGGCAAATACGTTTGGGTCAAATTCCTCGCATCACCTGGATCAGACCCAATATTTTTAGATGCTTTAGCAAGTTAATTCCAGCAATATAACGGAGTTTCGATTATCTGTCTATGTGACATATAATAATAAACTTATATTAATTCAAAAGGGAGTGTGCTAGTATATGGTAACGGTTGGTTAATGTTCGAGGAAACTTTGGGTGCTGAAGACATCCTTTTACATCTACAGCCATTGAAAAAAGCATTGGTTAAAACGGCCTTATTCAGTTTGAGTCAATCGTTTGCAAGCAAATTTGCCAAAATATTTGGAAACTCGCTGTTACGTCGAGGTAGTGCTGGCAACCTTAAACTTCACAAGTGAAGTAAATTTAGCGCGAATTAGATAAAGTATTACTGAGTAACTTAGGTTCTCTTGCAAAACGCGTTGGGCACGATGGCTATTGGTTATCATGTTGGCATCACAGGTTGAAGATCTCGGATTCGAGTCCCGGCAAGTCTGACTCGTTAATCCACGTCCATCCTTCAAACAAGAGTTCAATAATTTGGGTAGACTCGGCCGAACTTGAAAGATCATGTCTTTCCAATACCAATAACCCTGTTCGCATTCTGCGTGTTCTTCTTCATAGCGTGATCCACTTAAATGAGACACAATAAAAAAAAAGGAATAACTTAATTTAGGATCAGGTTAAGTGGGTATTCATCGTTTCACTGAAGTGAAACCACGGGATGCTTCATCTCAATTTTTTTAAATGAATTAGATTTACATGGTTTTTGTTTGATATAAGGTACCAACTTTTTGTACCATTTCATGTTTTTTAATTATATAGTGGAAAAATAGGCTCGATGACACAATTCGTCAATGTTCATGCTTGATAAAATATGTTTAACAAGCGATTTCCAAGATAGATAACCCAGTGAAAAGATGTTTTTCGTGCGAAATTGTTGGGAGAACATTGTGCATGATATCAAGCAGGCTTTTTGTATTTCGGCTTTAAAAGTAAAGTCTGATTGTGTTGTTTGTCAACAACGGTATGAACAACAGCTTCTCATGCCTAAGGAAATATATTCGTTTAGACTCTTACTGCCTGGGCTGTAACAAAAGGGCAGTAAAAGTACAGATCTTTCACGGTAATTTTATTCGGTGTTATTAAAATAATAAAGCTACGGAATCCACTTTTTGGCCAATTATGGAGACTGTTGATGGAACGCTCCGCCAAGGTGCGTCCATCAAGATTCCAAGCTTGGCATTCATCTCATCAATAAGGCGGTTTTGAATTTTGGAAATATGCAATTACTCGGTAAAATGTACTGCACAGTGTACATTTTATTTACTTCACAGTTGGTGAACTGAATGAGAAAAATCATATTTTTCGAAACAACAACCCGGCACAATTATCATTTCAGATACCTGAACGAAGGCATAAATTATATGTTCGGGATTTAGGTCAAATTAATTCTAAAGTTTTGAAATAAATCATGACGTTTCTGCAAAACATGCAAAATCTCGACATATATCATATTTGAAAAGTCTTCTGAAACCACTAAATTACAAAGAGTTACATGAAATACATAAGAACCAAGGAATCCCCCACAGACGTATATTGTTATGAGTTTTGAAGCCACTCATATCAACAAGAGAAGGGAAAGCAGTGGGAAGGCAAGGAGTTCAAAGTTAAGAGCAAACACCACCCGCCACACTACAGGGGTTCAATTCTACGCGGGATATTTTCGTTTATGGTGCGACTGTTCCTCAGAATGAATTTCAATACAAAAAATGATTGAAATTACTTCCATATATAAAAAGATCAACTAAACCCTTCAAGAATTTCTTCGGAAATAAACCGATTTAAGAAGAAAAACAATGCCAGTGCATTTTTCAACTTCCTATAATGCCTGGAACTGTTTTTGGTTCCACGAAAAAAATTGAAAATATAAGAAGAAAAACGATGTCCGTGCATCTTTCAACTTTCTATAATGTCTTATATTGTCTTTAGTTCTACGAAAAAATACATGGAAATGTTCTATAAATTCTGCATGTAAGTCTAATATACTCTACAGTCGTGTCAAAATGTGAGGGCGGTGGTTCGAAAAGTTGTTTTATGAAAAAAAGTTAGATAATAAAGTTAGGCATGAAACAGATTTTTTATCTTTTTTAAATGTATTTCTACGTAGATTAAAGACTCCGAGTGAACATTTTGCCATTATCGACTATCTATGTCTTATAGTTTTCAGCTACAGAAGTAATATTTAATACATTTATTATGTGAACTCCATCTATCTATACCCCATGAATCATACTGCTCCCAATCAGATCATGTACAGCTTCCAATCTTCCTATTTCGTCATGCACGACTGACAATACATGACTAAGCTAGATTTTTCTGATAGGGAAGATATAGCAATTATATATCATGATTATTGAAGTCAATTTAAGATTTAATAGTTAAATTCAATAGTTAGCCCCAAGTACATGTCCGATCGTTTACTTATTTTGATATAATGTATTCCTATCTCCAGATCAGTTATTTTATTTCGTCAAGCATAAATCCTTGCTGATGGCCCAATATTGACACGAACGACACAACACAAACGCAAAAAATATTGGCTTTGTATTTATATTCGATTTGGTAACAAACTATTTAATAGCGGCAGCCTAAATCTTGATGTAATCCGGACTGAATTTTTTGAGGATTTTTGTCAAAACGAATTCAATAACGACAAAAATCAAAAATGCGAACATCTTCCTTTTTTGGAAAAAACATAATCCAACTTGTGACATCAAAAATTTAATGAAAACAGACGGAAATGGTGATTCGATCCGATTCAAAAACATATTCGGATCAGATTCGAATTCCAAATTATTCGATTTTGCTTGGCCGTAACTTCCCCCGACCATGAATGTATAGTGCCAACAGGTAGAACTAAAAAATCTTGATCACAATATTTTTCATTGCAGTTTACTCGGGTTGAATTGGATAAAATATTAAAAATGAAGTTTTTGATACTTCTGGCAACAGCAGCTGCATGCGCATATGCGATAGAGATGCCTGGAGATTTGTCAAAAAGAAGGCATATCATTACAGCAAGCGACGAAGTTGCCGTACTTACGGCCAGTGTAAGTTATTTGTGTTTATTGCTAAAGTACAATAATCAAAAGTGCTTTTTTGAAGTCGTATTTAAACATATGCAAAATTCACAACCAAAAAAAGCTTTGCGATTGAAATATATCAATACCAATTCAAATATTGAATTTTTTCCTAGCATGAGCCACAGAAGAATCGCGTCTATTCGACGCGGTCCATCATTAACTTATTCTTTACAAACGAATATTATTCAGTGGAGTATCAGCCTACCATTTTTGTCACTTTACCACACATGCGAAGCATATGCATAAGTTTGAACAATTATTTTTTTCAAAGAATTTCATAGAATTACAGAATTTCAATAATAGATGAATCATGAAAAAACATTGTATGTTTAAAAATTTAGCTTCGGGACGATGTGCAATTCAAGCTTGGTGCTGCACCATTTCGACAGTTCAAGCCAGAAGAGTACTCGGTGACGTCAATTGGAGCCTCAGATACGTATATCGTAAAGGTATGAATTTTTCATTTTTGTCAGGATCAGGAATTTTCTATTTCGTATCATTCGAAAGAAAGTTCGACGTAATCCAATTCAGGCATATTTCACAGATACCTATCACAAATCCTATTTCAGCAAGCAGGAGTCACAGATGGACCTCGACACTTATCCTTAGCGATCCATCATTGACTCATACTGACAAAACACAGCGTAGGGATTCTTCGGTGTCATGATTTTTGGAGCCACTCTTATGTTCATTAGTCGTCTAAAAGAAGTATTGATAAATGTATTCATGTGGATGCAAATTTCAGCAAATGTACACAATAACGAGAAATGTTGTGAAATCACCACACTTTCACAGTAACTTTACGTGAAAGGTAATAGAATGAAACTTAATATCTTTCTCGCCCATTTTTTTCTCGTTGAAATTCACTCCGAGCAAGGCCAAAATCAATACCTCAATAGAAACAAACTAACTCATAACCAATGAACTACTAAAACGTGTAGTATCAGCAACTGTGATGTAAACAAAAAACATTCAAACCCTGTACGTTTGTCACACTGTAGGTACATCGCCTCCAGATCGTCGCACTGCGACAAAAGTGCAGGAAATGTACTGTTGATATACAGTAATTATAAATTTCAAAATTATCACCATTTTTAAAATAACCAACTTGTTGATGAGTTATATGTCAATTATAAACTATTGATCAACCGCTCTCTGGTGGGCAACTCATACTGTCAAAACGGGTGCTGTACTGCGTTTTTGTTACAGTGCGTTTTTATCCCTGGCTGGTATTGCTAGTGCAATGTTTGAAAAATAAAGATATAAAATAATGTTATCTAAGCTCTATACCTTTTTTACAGACAAAGACAGGACACGGCAAATACGTTTGGGTCAAATTCCTCGCATCACCTGGATCAGACCCAATACTTTTAGATGCTTTAGCAAGTTAATTCCAGCAATATAACGGAGTTTCGATTATCTGTCTATGTGACATATAATATTAAACTAATAATAATTCAAAAGAGAGTGTGCTAGTATATGGTATGGGTTGGTTAATGTTCGAGGAAACTTTGGGTGCTGGAGGCTGGCTGCCTTATTCAGTTTGAGTCGATCGTTTGCAAGCAAATTTGCAATACTATTAGGAAACGCGCTTTTACGTCGAGATAGTGCTGGCAACCTTAAACTTGACAAGTGAAGTGAATTTACCGCAAATTATATAAAATATTACTGAATAACTTAGTTTTCATTTCCAAAACCCGTTGGGCACGATGGCTAGTGGTTATCATGTTGGCATCACAGGTTGAAGATCTCGGATTCGAGTCCCGGCAAGTCTGACTCGCTAATCCTTGTCCATCCTTCAAACAAGAGTTCAATAATTTGGATGGAGTCGGCCGAACTTGGAAGATCATGTCTTACCAATACCACTAACCCTGTTCGCATTTTGCGTGTTCTTCTTCATAGCGTGATCCACTTAAATGAGTCACAATAAAAAAAATAGGGAATAACTTCATTTAAGATCAGGTTAAGTGGGTATTCATCGTTTCACTGAAGTGAAACCACGGGATGCTCCATCTCAATTTTTTCTAAATGAATTAGATTTACATGGTTTTTGTTTGATATAAGGTACCAACTTTTTGTACCATTTCATGTTTTTTTAAATATCTAGTGGATAGAATAGGCTCGATGACGGAATCCAACAATGTTCATGCTTGATAAAATATGTTTAACAAGCGAATTCAAGAGAGACAACCCAGTGAAAAGATGTTTTCCGTTGGAAATTGTTGGGAGAACATTGTGCATGATATCAAGCAGGCTTTTTGTATTTCGACTTTAAAAATAAAATCTGATTTTGTCGTTTGTCAACAACGGTCCAGGTACGCCCCAGATCACTCCTGACGACGGAACGTCAGAACCGGGAAGGCGATCCCCTCGATTCGCGAACCATTTAAGTCCATTTTCAGATACGATCATTTTTTTATTTTCATACACGGTACGCTACAAAGTTCGATATTTATTTCGAACCGTAACGTACTCTTTGTCGTATCTTCGCATGGCACCACGTTCTTCTAAAAATTTGAAAATAAATTTGATTCAACATAACATGTCGTTTTAAAAATGATTCACAGTCGCAAATAGATAGTTTATGCCAGGGCAAATTGAAAATGCTTGAATGAGGCGGCGTATAGAGTAATGGGAAATGTAACGGATTAATTTGGTCCTACTTTAGATGAGCTATGGCGAAGATTTTTGAACTAAATTGCATAAAACTGTAAATCTTTAATATAATATATTGGGGACATGACACGGGGTGATTGAACTTGCCAAGGGCTTTTTTGGGCATTGGTAGGTGGTACGCTAGCCTAGCCAATCTGTTTTCGTACTGATACAAAATTTTGTATGTTGAATGAAAAATATTAATCGAACTCGCTTCCGTACTGGTACAAAGTTCGGTACGATGTACGAAAAAATATTATCAAAATGTTATCGTACAGTACTGTGTAGTGTATGCTGCTTTTAGTCTCACACAAATAAACACATAGTATCCAATTCCAACACCACTTTAATAAGAAGAATCACAGACACAAAAATAACGTCCGTAGCACGACAACAGCAATCCAGAAAGAGAGCACAACAGAGTGAAATTACCATACAATAACTTAATAAAGAGCGACCACTAGTGGATTGATATTAAATATATAACACTTTTTCTCCCCCCAAGAAAAATATAAATGTCCACATAATATCAATTTTCAGACATTTTCATTGTTTCGATCAATCTACTAGGCCTCACTCTGTTACGTCTAGGGTAACGAGAAATTTCAGATGACTTATTTTCATTAGGGCACTGTGTTTCGAAACTTTCACCACTATCATTATTTAGAGGTAAATTTTCATTGGCCCTAGGCGAATTAACAGTAGCATTTGATAAATCATCATTTGGCAACACAAAAGGCAATGATATATCATCATCAGAACTATTATCATGTGATTCATGCAAGTTGGATTTAGACATATTCAAAATTTGATCAATGTGTCTTTTCCAGATCATTTCACCAACTTTCACACGATATGTTACAGGACTTAGTTTCTTTACTATAATTCCATGAATCCATTTCTTGTTACACTTTCTATAATCACGAACTTGAACTCTATTTCCAACTTCTAAATTTCTTATTGGTTTCTGTTTCGGAGTTGTTCGCTTTTGCATCGAATTACTCAAATTCGGTTTCATCAAATCTAATCTTGTTCGCAGTCTTCTTTTCATAAATAATTCAGCTGGAGTACATTTCGTAGTAGAATGTGGCGTAGTACGATATGTCAATAAAAATGACGCCAACTTCTGAGTCAGTGTTCCAGGCAACTTCTTCAATGTTTTCAATGCAGTCTTAAAAGTACGAACATTTCTTTCAGCTTCCCCATTTGAAGATGGGTGATACGGACTTGAAAAGATTTGCTTAATTCCATTTCGCTTCATAAAATCACGAAATTCTTTCGATGACAGGTTAGCAGCATTATCGCAGACCAAAATTTCAGGCAAGCCATATTTGGAAAATAAATATCTCAAAGCATCAATAGTTTTTTCAGAAGTAGTTGAAGGCATCCTCAGCACTTCAGGCCATTTAGAATGAGCATCAACAACAACAAGAAAGTTTTCATTCATAAAAGGACCAGCATAATCTATATGGATCCTCTGCCATGGTTTAGTAGGCCATATCCATGGATTACCAGGAGTAGCATTTGCAGGACTCCTCATCTCTTGACAATTAGAACAATCTCTAACTTTCTGTTCAATTTTTTCATCGATGCTTGGAAACCAAACATGCAATCTAGTCAATGATTTCATCCTAACCATTCCAGGATGATTTTCATGCAGTTCATCTAATACTTCTGCAATATATTTTTCAGGTATGATAACTCTGATACCCCACAATAAAAATTCCTTCTTTCCACAGTAATCTCATCTTTCCTCCTGTGAAATGGTAACAATTCGTTTTGTGATTTCCTCTTTTTGCCGGCCAACCATTTATTGTATACAGCAACACTCTTGACAATTTGGGATCATTTTCAGTTGCATGCCGCAGTTTTGCAGGAGTAATGGGAAGTGTATGGACTTGATTAATGTTCATAATTATTGCTTCCTGTTCCCAACAATCACGAATTTCAGACTGATCTGTTTTCATGGGCAATCGAGATAATGCATCTGCATTCCCATTAGATTTTGTGCTTCGATAGCATATTTCATATTTATAAGCAGAAAGTTTTATAGCCCATCTCTGCAGTCTTGTAGCAGCCAAAACAGGTATTCCCCTTTTCGGACTCAATAGCATTGTTAAAGGTTGGTGATCAGTCAACAATTTAAAATTACGACCATATAAATACACATGAAATTTTCTTACACCACATACAATTGCTAGTGCCTCCTTTTCAATTTGAGAGTAATTTTTTTCAGCACTTGTTAAAGTACGAGAAGCATATGCAATAGGTTTTTCAGTACCATTTCGCAGTATATGAGAAATTACAGCACCTATACCAACAGATGAAGCATCTGTAGCAAGTACTAATGGTTTTTCAGGGTCATAATGAACAAGAACTTCAGATGACACCAAAATATTTTTCAAATTCACAAAAGCATTTTTACATTCATTATTCCAATCCCATTTCATACCCTTTTTCAGCAAGTTATTAAAAAGAATTAACAAGAGTAGACATTGCAGGAATAAATTTTTTTTACGATAATAATTTCACAATACCAAGAAATGATTGCAATTGTTTTACATTTTCAGGTTCAGGGATTTTTCATGATTGCATCAAACTTTTTGGGGGAAGGATGAATTCCCTTCTGAGTCAACAATAAAAGCAAAATATTCAACAGATGGTTTTGCAAAAAACTACATTTAGAACGTTTAAGTTTTCACACCAAATGAATTTAAATCTGTGCAACAATTTATCAAGAAATAATAAGTGACTATAATCATCCTTTTCAGTGACAATCAAATCATCTAAAATACAGCCAACATTTTGCAATCCCTGGAGAATTTTTCCCCATAGTTTCCTGAAAAAAATACTTGGGCTAGCAGAAGCACCATAAGGCAATCTTAGATATTGATAAAGACCAAGGTGTGTATTGATAGTAACATATTTCTGGGATTCCTCATCAAGCATTACTTGTTGGTAAGCTTCAGAGAGGTCTAACTTTGTGAATTTCTTGCCCCCATTTAATTTACTAAACAGATCCTCAGGTCTCGGCAAGGGATATTCAGGGATGTCCAATACGGGGTTAATGGTTACCTTAAAATCACCACAAATTCTTACAGAACCATCAGCTTTCAATACAGGGACTATAGGAGCAGCCCAATCAGATGATTCAACTTTTTTAAAGACCCCCATGTTTTCTAATCGTTTCAGCTCTTCCGATATTTTGTCTCGAAGAGCAAAAGGTACAGGACGCGGTTTAAAGAATTTCGGAATGGCATTTTCTTTCACCCTTAGCTTTGCAGTAATACCGGTTATAGTACCAAGGGAATTATCAAAAACAGAATATTTCTTCAAAATACTCTCTAGCGTTAGCTTAGAATCTATACGACATATCCTATGCCAATTCAATTGCAACTTCAATAGCCAATTTCTACCCAAAAGTGATGGACCGTTACCACGTACAATTTGCAAAGGTAAAATTTCACACTGTGACTCATATTCAACAGTAACATTCAATTTACTTATCACAAAAATATTTTCACCGGTATATGTTGTCAAAACAACATTTGATTTCAGCAAAGGGCAAATGTTTAAAAAATTTCTTTCATACATGCTTTCAGAAATAATTGACACACCACTACCAGTATCTAATTCAAAATTACAATCACAATTTTCGATTCTCAGAGGAACTACTATTGGACTATAAGAACTAGACTTTGTAGTAAATACAGGACACATTCCATGTTGAGATCAGTCCGAAGTCAGGTTGTCATCATTCAAAGTTTGCACATAGTCAGAAGTTGAAAACTTCTTATTTTTCAGAGGTTTCGAACCTCGCTGCATTGGACATTTCCGGTTAATATGCCCAAACTTCTTGCATTTGTGGCACTTTGCATTTTTTGTAAAAACAATTTTCAGCAGCAAGATTGCTTTTTCCCACATCGGAAACATTCTTTGAATCTTTTATTTTTCAGGACGCTTATCATATCTTTGTTGATTTCGAAACTGGTAAACTTTAGGTTTACTTTCATCTACTGGCAACTTTTCAAATTTACTCAATTCATTGGCTTGCTTTTCTGCCAATTCCATGCCAGTAGCAATGTTTACAGCATTCTCCAGAGTCAGGTCAACTTCAGTCAATAATTTACGTTTCATGCGAGTTGATCGTAAACCACTCACAAATCTATCTCTGATGGAATCATTTAAGAACGCACCAAAGTCACAATGTTCACAGAGCTTCCTAAGTTTTCCCAAGAATTCACTCACAGTTTCACCTTCAAGTTGAAATCTTTCATGAAATTTGACTCGTTCTGCTATCACCAATGGTTTGGGGTTGGGTGCTTGTTCACAAGTTCTTTCAGTTGGACAAATGTTTTAACACCAGGCTTTTCAGGAGCACACAAGTTTCGGATTAAACTGTATGTTTCAGCCCCACAAACACTCAATAATATTGATCTCTGCTTTGCAGCATCTTCTATTTCATTTGCTTTCGAAATAATGTTCTAAGCGTTCAATATATTCAGAACCAATCTTGGCCAGTACTATACTCATCCACTTTTCCAAAAGTAGCCATTTCAGGTACAGCACAGTAATTTTCAGCTACGGAATTTCAGGCTTTTTCAGGCCCGTGCTCAATCTCGATACCGGTAGTCTATTTCAGCTGTTTACTTTTCAGATTCTTCAGTCTTTCACTCCGATGTTCAGTGTTTTCAATCCCATCCTCGTCGCCAAATATTGTAGTGTAATGCTGCTTTTAGTCTCACACAAATAAACACATAGTATCCAATTCCAAACACCACTTTAATAAGAAGAATCACAGACACAAAAATAACCTCCGTAGCACGACAACAGCAATCCAAAAGAGAGCACAACAGAGTGAAATTACCATACAAATAACTTAAT